>JABEXW010000156.1:0-177750 GCA_013266185.1 Fusarium sarcochroum
CCACTTTACAGAGGCAGTAGTGGTCTACCTAGATTACTTCCGACTTGGGCTTGGCTGGGCTTAATAACTTAAACCCTTCTCTTCTCCACCTTCTCTCTCTCTCCCATCCCATCCCCACTCGCCAGCTTCGGCCTCATCCACCTGGAGCTCGCCGGCGAACAACCCACCACCGCCATCACGCAGAAGCAGCTTGGACCTGGACCCCTCCGTGCTTTGTGCTTGGTACCCAACCTAACGGCACAAGACGTCAGCTGTCTTGTTGTCTATTTTACGACCACTCGCCCGCCATCCATAATCGAGGCCTCAACATCTGATATCGGTCGGCTGCCTACAAGCCTGAGCCAACCCCCTTCCTACTCTTTTGTCGTCTTGCGCGAACGCATCGCGCAGCCGCTGCCACTATGAACGACGATGACGCGATTCACAACATTCACAAGAAGATAGAGCGGGAGAAGGCCCTCATTAACGCCGCTAATTCCATGAGGGCTCAGACCAATAATGAAGCCGTTAGGTCTCGTCTTGACTCCCAGATGCGCGATGGCCGCCGTAACCTCCAGTTCTTCGAGGAGAAGCTTCGCGATATCCAGATGCGCCGCGTCAACCAAGGTGTAGGAGACATGTCCCTCGGAGGTTCCGGCGATGACGCCGGCGGTCCTCCGGCGCCACCTCCCAAAGATGCCTCCGGCAACTTTGCGGGGGATAGAGGATCATACGGCTCGGGCTCAGGACAATACAGCCAGGTCGACGCTGGCTCCGACCTTATGCCCCCCCGCCATCCGTATGCACCCCAAGGACCTGGTTCGGGTATCCCGAAGCCACGCCCGAACTTCACCAAATTAGGTTTGTTATTGCACAATATATCTTGAGGCATTCGCCGTGCGGTTGTTGCCAGGCTAACATGGAAATTAGACTTGATCAAATATGATACGCCGCACCTGGGACCCCGCATTCAGCTTATGTTGTCGCAAATTCAGTTCAAGCTTAACGTCGAAGAGCAGTACTTGAAGGGTATCGAGAAGATGGTTCAACTCTATAGCATGGAGGGCGACCGAAAGAGTAAGGCTGACGCAGCCGCCCGAAAGGTTGAGAGCAAGCAGAAGATTCTACTGTTGAAGCAGGCACTCAAGAGATATGAAGAGCTGCATATCGACGCAGACGTTGCAGATGCCCAAGATGGTGAGTTGACATTATATTATACCAGGCACGATATACTAACGTCAAACAAGATGACTCGATTAACGCCCCAAACCTCAGGAAGCCCCTCAGTGGACAGTTGCAGATTCGAATGTTGGCTATCAAGGATGTGGACCATGCCGCGACTGGAAGATTCACGAGAGGACCAGAAACCTTTATTGCTGTCAAGGTTGAAGACACCGTCATGGCTCGCACGAAGGCTTCTCGAAACGACCGCTGGGAAGCCGAATTTCACACCATCGAAGTCGATAAGGCCAACGAGATCGAGTTGACCGTTTACGATAAGCCCGGCGAACACCCCATGCCCATCGGCATGCTTTGGGTTCGAATTTCTGACATTGTCGAGGAAATCCGTCGCAAGAGGATCGAAGCCGAAATGAACAGCTCTGGTTGGGTTTCTGCTGATCGGATGGGCAGCACTGGTGGGGCTCCTTCGCAGTTCCCCATGAGCCCGTCTCAGGGTTCCTTTGGAGGAAACTCCCCAACACCCGGTGGTCAACAGGGCGATGAGCAAGGCCCATTCGGAACTGCTGGTCCCCAACCTCAAGTGCAGACGGGGCCCATTGAGGAATGGTTCAACCTTGAGCCTACAGGGCAGATCCAACTCCAGTTGACCTTCAACAAGAGCAACAAGGACAGTCGCCCCGTCGATCTCGGTCTTGGTCGAAAGGGTGCCGTTCGTCAACGCAAGGAGGAGGTTCACGAGATGTACGGCCACAAGTTCGTGCAGCACCAGTTCTACAACATCATGCGTTGTGCGCTTTGCGGAGATTTTCTCAAATACTCTGCTGGTATGCAGTGTGAGGACTGCAAGTATACTTGCCATACCAAGTGTTATTCCAGCGTGGTCACAAAGTGTATCAGCAAGAGTAACGCTGAGACTGATCCGGACGAAGAGAAGATCAACCATCGCATCCCCCACAGATTCACACCTTACTCCAACATGACAGCAAACTGGTGCTGTCACTGTGGTTACATCCTGCCCTTTGGAAAGAAAAACTGCAGGAAGTGTTCAGAATGTGGCCTCACTGCTCACGCTCAGTGTGTACATCTTGTCCCAGACTTTTGTGGCATGTCTATGGCTGTGGCCAACCAGATTCTGGATGGCATCAGGACCCAAAAGCAGAGACAGGCCAAGGTGTCCTCACTTACAGAAAAGACTCTTCGACCCAAGACCAGCCCTACCAGCACGCACTCCCCGGCTCCTTCGTACTCCAGCTCAGCCGCCCCTCCTTATCAACCAGGTCCGGTTTCGCCAGAGGCAACAGAGGCTGCGAAGCTCATGTACTCGAACCAGACTACCCCAAGGCCGGGACATCCCGATCGAACATCGTCCAGCTCAACTGCTGCTGCTGCAGCCTCTGCGGCCATGTCCGGAGGACCTGGTGGCGCTCAGCGACAGAACTCTGACTACGGACGTTACAGCGGAGGCTACGACCAGCAGCAAGATGATCCTTACGCTCAAGGGGGTCAATATGGGGCAGGTCAACAGCGCAAGTACAATCCCGCTGACTATGCGAACGTCAACCCTGGTTATGGAGCACCGCCTGCTGCTCAAGCTCAGCGACCAGTACAGCAGCAACCGGCTGCTCAACCTCCTCCTTCGCAACCACTACCCCCGGTACCGCAGCATCAACCACAGCAGCAAGCGCCTTACCAGCAACCAACAGTGCCAGCGCATAAGCCTCATCCACCGGAAGCCATGTCTCCTAAGCAGCAGTCTGCACCTGGCGGTGGGCAACAAAAGTCACTGCCTCTGGCTACTGACCCTGGAACTGGCCAGCGCATTGGTCTTGATCATTTCAACTTCCTTGCTGTGCTGGGTAAGGGTAACTTCGGTAAGGTCATGCTTGCTGAAACCAAGCGATCTCGAAAACTTTATGCTATCAAGGTCCTCAAGAAGGAGTTCATTATTGAGAATGACGAAGTCGAGAGTATACGCTCTGAGAAGCGTGTGTTCCTGGTAGCCAACAGGGGAAGGCACCCATTCCTGACCAACCTACACGCTTGCTTCCAGACCGAGACCCGTGTGTACTTTGTGATGGAGTATGTCAGCGGTGGTGATCTGATGCTACACATCCAGCGTGGCCAGTTCGGCACCAAGCGTGCGCAATTCTACGCTGCCGAAGTCTGCCTGGCGCTTAAGTATTTCCATGAGAACGGTGTAATCTACCGTGATTTGAAGCTCGACAACATTCTTCTGTCGCCTGACGGTCACGTAAAGATTGGTGATTACGGTCTGTGCAAGGAGGATATGTGGTACGGCTCGACAACGAGCACTTTCTGTGGTACTCCCGAGTTCATGGCCCCAGAGGTATGTACTCAACGCTCAACTGCTACTTGTTCTTTCTGCTGACATTGATTAGATTCTCCTCGATAAAAAATATGGTCGCGCTGTCGATTGGTGGGCGTTTGGTGTGTTGATCTACCAGATGCTTCTTCAGCAATCTCCCTTCCGTGGAGAGGATGAGGACGAAATCTACGACGCCATTCTCGCCGATGAGCCTCTCTACCCTATCCACATGCCCCGAGACTCAGTCTCTATTCTCCAGAAGCTGCTCACTCGTGAGCCCGACCAGCGACTCGGAAGCGGCCCAACTGACGCCCAGGAGGTGATGAGCCAGCCCTTCTTCCGTAACATCAACTGGGACGACATCTACCAGAAGAGAGTGGCACCACCTTTCATGCCTCAAATTAAGAGTGCAACTGATACCAGCAACTTCGACTCTGAGTTTACCAGTGTTACTCCCGTTTTGACTCCAGTTCAGTCCGGTAAGTTTTGCAATTTCCAATATTTCTGGCCCATTACTAACACGACTACTAGTCTTGTCGCAAGCCATGCAAGAAGAGTTCCGAGGCTTCTCCTACACAGCTGATTTTGATTAAACGACTGCATATGAGATTGACGATTTTGCCATGTTTTATTGAGACGATGGAGCCGCGGTGGGGTTATTGTCTTGTCTATCGGATACCCAGGAGCGATAGTTAAATAGATGGCCGGACACCGCGGGCAGGTGATGTCGGTGCAGCGAACCCAGCATGGGGCGTCTTAGATGCGACGGCCCCCTTTCTTGTTCGCTCGTTTATAGTAGTTAGTCGGCATTATGGATAAATAGTGGATGAACAAAATGTATGGTTTGAAGCCATATTGACAGGAGCGAGCGAGTTGAGCGGTCCTAGACAAGCAGCACATGAATGGATGGATGTCTGGTTAGTTAATAGAAGAGAGAGATCAAGACGTCAGATTTGGACCAGTGTGTGTGGGTGAACAAAATGTGACAACTTCAGAGTATTGGCGTTCATTCTTAACCTGACTTCGTATTCACACTACATCATAGTTACATCCAAGAGGCTCAGTCGAACATTCAAGTATTTTAGATATTTTTTTTTGCCTATCTTTTTGTTTATTCTATCTAAGAGTCCACCTCTTTCTAGATTTTCTCTATTTCTTTTACGAAGTGTACTCCTTCTGTAGGAGCTTGGCAATAGTGTTCAGTCTGTGGTTATCGTTAGCACAAATTCTTTTAACAGTGAGCGAAGTAAAACTTACTGGATGTTGCTGGTACCCTCATAAATGGCACCAATCTTGCTGTCACGGAAATACTTCTCAGCAAGACCCTCACGGACAAAGCCCATGCCGCCCATCCACTCAATAGCAGAACCGCTGACGCGACCAGCAACCTGAGAGGCGTAGAGCTTAGCCATGGCGGCGTCCTTGACAAAATCTTCACCAGCCTCCTTCTTACGAGCAGCGGTAAAAACGAGGGCGCGCGCAGCAGTGATCTCAGTGTAAGCCTGGGCGAGCTGATGCTGCATACCCTGGAACTCGCCGACCAGGGAGCCGAACTGCTTACGGTCGTTCCAGACGTAGCGGGCGGCGTTGTCGAAAGCGCCGAGGGCAAGACCAGTCATTTGAGCAGCAATACCAATTCGGCCCTCGTTCAAAATGCTGATGGCATACTTGTAACCCTGACCGCGCTCACCGAGGAGGTTCTCCTTGGGGATCTCGATGTCATCAAAGTTGATGACACATGTGCTAGAGGCGCGGATACCGAGCTTCTTCTCCTTCTTGGCGATGGAGAAGCCCTTAGTGCCCTTCTCGACGAGGAAAGCAGTAATGCCCTTGTAACCCTTGCTGGGGTCAAGGTTGGCGAAGACGATAAAGAGATCCGACTCCATGGAGTTTGTGATCCACATCTTGCTACCAGAGATCTTGAAGCCGTCGGCAGTCTCGGTGGCCTTTGTAGCCAAGGCAAAGGCATCAGAACCAGAGACAGGCTCTGAGAGACAGAAAGAGGCGACAGTGTTTGTCGCAAGGCGAGGAAGCCACTTCTTCTTAATAGCAGCGGAGCCGTGCTTGATAATAGCTGTGTTGCAGAGTGTGTTGTGCACATCAACTAGGACAGACACGGAGGGGTCAGCGCGGGCGAGCTCCTCAATGCCGATAATGGCGGCAGTGAAGTTCATGCCAGCACCACCGTACTCTTCGGGAATCTCAATACCCATGAGACCCTGCTCGAACAATTGCTCAACGACAGCGGGATCCATCTCCTCTGCCTCGTCCATGTCACGCGCGCGAGGAAGAATCACATCGTTGGCGAACTTGGAGACGGTGTCGACCATGGCGGACTCGAGCTCGGAAAGGTGGGTAATGGGTGTAGGAGGAATTTCGGAGATGTCGATATGGTCATTGCGACGGGATGATGTTGTGGAGAGAGGGCGAGCAGTGTTGCTGAGGCGCAAGATTAGCAATTACTTCTTCGTAGACAGTTCAAGTATGGTTTACTTACATGCTGATTCTTGTCATGGAACGGGGAGCGGTGGCTCGTGGGGCAACGCGCTGTGTAAGACCTCGTCCTCCCCTCAGCGCAGGGCGCATGACCCGAGTAAATGACGACGACATGGTGGAATTCGTAGTGTTGGTTAAAGAGTGAGGAATAAGCGGTAAGTAGGGAAGGGAAAGAAGAAGAGAAGGGGTATGGAGGTGGCTAGGTTAGTGAGGTGGGCGTGTTAGAGATGATCACAAGCCAAAGCGACAAGCAACCAACAGAAGACAACTTCTTTGTATTGTAATGGTATGAAGAAGGAAGAAAGACAAGAAGAGGAAGAGAAGACCAAGAATTTCAATTATCAAACCTCGATATATACAGATCATCCATTGCCCCCAGCAGCCACACTCACTCCTTCTACGGCAGAAGCGGTTGTAGAATCTCACTGCTCGGCCTTGAGCAGCCGAGGATAACCACCGAGGTCGAAATTGTTTCGGTATTACAGCGGTAACGATTTTTGGGGTCCGGTAGCTTTGCAATAGCCAAATGCGGGGAGAATTAAAATGCGCCGTGGATTAACCGCTGACGTCAAAGGTATGCGGGTCATTAAAAGCCGGGGTGAGGTGAGATGCAGATCCGGCATGTGATCTGATGGACCCGGAGAAACAGAGCATCCGGATATCCGCGGTGTTGCCACGTGACTTGGTCGAGGCTGAGATTTTGATATTGGCGTTGCTTGAGCTGGAGGTTCAGGATAGAGGTAGGCCGAATACGGGATCAATTCGACCAGCTCCACGACAATCTACCTCAATCCGATCATTCCATCTCGCCCAACATGGTCGGTTCAATTCTTCGCCAGTTTTTCTCCCCGGCGACCCGCCGTCCTCTCGCCGCAGCCCTCTCAACACCAACACCAAGCCGTCTCCTGCAGCCATCCATGCGAACATTCACCACCTCCACACCCCGTGCTTTCGCTCCCACGACAACCCGCCCTGCGACATTGAACCAAGTCCTCCGCGGTATTCGAAAGGGCAAGCGCGCTCGTCACGCTGTCTCGCCTGCTCTGTCCAACACCCATTGCCCGGCGCTCAAGGGTGTGTGTCTCCGAGTTGGTGTCGTTCGACCCAAGAAGCCCAACTCTGGTGAGCGAAAGACTGCTCGTGTTAAGCTCTCCACCGGTGCCGTCGTTACGGCTTATATCCCTGGTGAAGGCCACAACATCCAGCAGCACAGTGTTGTTCTTGTGAGAGGTGGTCGTGCGCAGGATTGCCCCGGTGTGAGATACCATCTTGTTCGAGGTGCTCTGGATTTGGTACGTTCTTTCTTCGCTGCCCTAGGGGCTGCAATTTTGATTGATTAATACTGACTATTATAGGGTGGTGTCGCTAGCCGAACAACAAGTCGAAGCAAGTACGGTACCAAGAAGCCCAAGAAGGCCACTGTTGGTTAGACGACATTTGAATTTAGAAGCTACTTAGAGAACAAGTCGGACAGTAAAAATGGCAAAGCGACGGTGTAAGATCCCTACATAGACTTGGCTAAGGCCATGTATCGATATTGTACAGTATTTCAAGCATTTCAAGACGTATAAATGATCCCAAAGCATTCTTGATTCATACACCTCTACATGACTAAAGCTGTCCAAAGTATCTCAAACCCAGACGCCTAACGTTGGTTCCCGCGAGAACATCTCCTAATGCCTACCCATTGTGTACTGCCCAGAAAAGATGCGACAATCTACCGGGCATTACGACCTGTATGATAACGTACAATCCTATCCACCCATCGCCTGTTTATGTTCCATCTACTGCTGCTTCTCGTAACCCTTAGGCTTCTCCATGCCGTTGAGCTCGAAGTATCGGGAAGTGCCTGTGTCTGTTAGATCATCATTTCCAAGCGCGATACTGGGCAATACTTACAAGAATAACCCTTCCAGTCAAAGTTGTTGTCGGGGTTGCAGTGGCATCGGAGATCCAGACGTCGCTGCTCATCAGTGGGACAATGCGTGAAGGGAACGTGGTAGTAGGCAATATCCTCAAAGAAGTGAACCTGCTCCTTCTTGAGAAGAAGACCAGCAGCAATGGAGTGCACAGGAGCATCACCCCATCGTTCGTAGAAGAAACCACCGTCCTTGTCAAGAGACTCAAAGAAATCGAGGTAAGGCTTGCTTCGGAGCCAGGACAGGCTACCAACCTCAAAGTTGGACCACTAGAGATAATTAGTTATGCATCATTCGGAAAGAATGGATTTCAAACTTACGAAATGGCACTTGTTGTAGTTCTCACCACCATCGTCACTGAGGAAGCGCATGGAGTTGTCCTCGGAAATGTGCTCGGGGTGGTTCTGGATGAACTTCTTGGTGCTGTCCCAGAGGGTAGGAATAGTGTCGATGTACTCATACAGAGAGAGAACGAAGCTGTACTTCTTGTTGTTCTCGTGCATGACGCGGAAAGGATCGTAGTGGATGTCGCAGAAGAGCTTGACAGAGGGCTCAACACGCCAGTAGTACTCATAGTTCATCATGAGCTCCTGTCGGAAGAAGAAACCAGACTCGAATCGGCACATGTGACGGTAGCTGACAGAGTCACCGTAGATGATCTTACGCTCATGCATATCCTCTCGGACCTTCTTGGCCTTCTCCTGGTCAATCCACTCAGGGAAAGACCAGTGCTCCTCGGGAATCAGACCATAGTGAGTCTTACCCGAGCAGAGAGACGTGGTGACCTTCTTGAACTGGTCATCGAAGGGCTTATCGTTGAGGAAGACCCAGTCATAGTTGTATCGTCGGTTGAAGCGATCCTCGACCTGGCGGATAGACTCGGCAATCTCCCAAACGTCCTGGTTTCGGGCGAGGGTGACGAATGTAGCGTTCATACGGGGACCAGGAGCAGTGCCTTGGAGGTTGTTCCAGCCAGGGTCGTTGGGGGACATAGCCAGAGGAGCCTCAGCAGCCACACTCTCAGCGGGAGCCTCGCCAGGAACCTTGGGAGCCTCAGCAGGGGCATCCTCACCAGCGGGCTTCTGGGCGGGGACCTCGTCCTTGGTGAGGGCAGTGTCTCCCTCAGCAGCAGGTGCACCCTCTCCTTGAGGGAAGTTGACATTGTTGCCAGCATCAGGGGCCTGGGGAACACTGCCAGGAGCTTGCTGATTGCTGGGGCTTCCAGGACCGCCTGGGAAGCTTCCGACATTGCCAGGAACGGGGATGGATTCGATCTTGGAATTGGAAAAGAAGTAGAACATAGTGAGCGTCTAAAAGGGGACCGTTAGCAAAGTGGCAACGTCAGCTGTCATGAGCATCGAGCCCAGCACAAGGTGACGTACGAAAAGCGCGAGCGCAATGTAGCGCACGTAGCGCGTATGACCTGCAGCCATGATGAAGAAGTATTTGACGATAAAATCGTCAGATGAAAGAAAACTTCAAATGGAAATGGAGGTTGGACAAGAAGGAAAAAGATGGATGATCGAAAGTCGATGTTCTGTCGCGGGTGGTGGGTGGCCGCGCACGGGGAAAAAAGACACCTAGAGCCAGGGAGCAAGGCCCCAGTAGGGATCTTTGAGCTGGTTGGGCTAAAAAAAGATGGACCTTGAGCAACGACAACCTAATGTTAGTATTTACACTGGCAGTTGCAGACCAAGTCGAATTTAAAAAAAAAATTAAAAAAAAAGAGGGAAAAGAGAGAGATAGCGTACGATGAAGAAGTTCTAGTCGTGAACTGGAAGAAGAAGTATTAATAATAAGGAGAAGAGAGAGACAATTGGAATGACAGGCACGCAAACAAGTTGCTAGAGGATCGGAATGGGATGAACAGCGTGTTCTGGGGAGCGGGCCCTTGATCGTCACATCTAAGTCAGGTACGCGGAGGCAAGCCTGGAGCTCGATAAGAGTTTGAAGCTGGGTATTTTTGGCAGGGGCTGAACCAAAAGGTACCTGGTCATTTCTAGGCGGTGGCAGAGCAAGCAAAGTACTCCTCGACTGATCTGTACTTAACATGAAAGGAAAGGCGGCGCCTTGGAAGATGTGCACTTAGCCTTTGGCGTTCAAGGGGTATGTCTGTTAGCGGATCTAAGCTACAATACATGGCTTTTCTATCAAACTATTGCCGAGTCCAGGCGCTTTGGAGTGAGTCTATTAGATTCGATAGTATCCGTAAACATTTGGCTTACTTCGCGCTTCCGTTCAAAGTAAGGTGGGTTAATTGTCAAGATTACGACAACCAACGCGGCAGCCAAAGTCTGTTGACAAGGATACTCAACCTTGGAACTTGTATGTCCTCTTTCCTGGATCATGCAACACAATTCCTTTTAAAGCTGCGCCAGCCATGTGCGATCCAGCAAATAATCGAGACTCTATTAAACTTTAGGTAAAAGATGATAAAATACATTAGACACTTTAGGTATTCTAAACCTAAAGTGTGCCCTCGTTATCATGGTAACTTATCCTAAAGTTATGTAAATATCTCGATTATTTATTGAACCACCTGCCCTCTCAGAACGTAAGGAATGAAGAGGTCCACTGATTCTCAAGCCTCTTGCCAAGAAGCTTTTTCTGCACCAAATCTGACCCCGAATCAGGCAAGGTGCCTCCTGTCGAATGCATCACCAGTTTTTCTCGTATAGATTGATGAGATGGTTGTACCCCTTTCTTGGACCTGTTTTGGGTTTCAAGGAGCGCTGCAACCAGCGTTCAGCAGTGGCAGCTTTCACCCCACTACATTACCCCCTGCTCTTGTATTGGCTGAGAGGACGTTCACTTTGCATGCGAACTCTAAGCCGCTCGTTCCGTCTTTACAACGCTCTTCAATGATAACCCTCGATTTACCCTTGGTGAAGAACGGACTGGTCTCTCAACTACCACACGACGTTTGTCGTGAAATAGCTATTATATCTGCTTTCATATTAACACAATAACATTGTACAGACTTTGTCTATCTACCTGCTGTTGGTACTAATGTCTCTATAATTCTGAGATTTGACTTTTCATCTCATGTTTAGCTAGAAACCTGCATGAGCTCTTGACCAGGATAACATAATTCGACAGAGAGCGGATTAAGCACACGGGCATGTCTTTTCTCTCAGAATTGATAAATAAAAGGCAAAGGATTAAAAGACTTGCAACGTCATTGAAGCTATTCATGACAATACCAGAGTCCAATCGCAGGTACAGCTTAAGCTACCTAGATTGTATCACGTGACTATGCACGTGAGCCCTCTGCACCTCTGTTCCACATGTGGGGAAATCGGGCTTGGAGAACAGCGTTGGCACTTCGTCGCATCATCGTTGGCATTAGAGCTTCGCCGTGCATCAACACCGCAGCGTGCTCTCTCCAGGCCAGCTGTTTTCTTTTCACGACCGCAAAGCTCCCGATAGAGGTTTGAAGATCTCCTCATCAACTCTCTCGGCCAGCATAACACCTCCCTTGTATGCCTGGCTACGATACGGACATCTTGAGCCCCATCTATTGGAAGACATCATGATAGATTTGTGCGCGCTGAACGACCCTGAACATATCTCTTTCTTCTAGTGGTGAGTGGTCTTCTCTCAAATGTCGCTTTCTCGCGCTCCGCTCGCCTTTGCGCCGAGTATCTCTTGGTATATGTGCCCAAGCCACCTCTCGACGCCCTCGACATGGAAGAAATCTGCAGAGCCAATAAGCTTCCACCGACGCGAACCATTTACGAACGAGCCCGAAGATTAGACAAGCAAGTTTTTTCTTGCATTGTCCCATTCTCGTGTTTTATGATGGACGACATTGTGGGAGTGAGCCGGCTTCGCAATGACAGGGACGATACAACTCATGCACGATGACTCAATATGCAAACGGGTACGGGAAACAGATGGATTCGTATCGTACCGATTTCGACATACTATCAGACTCCATTACAGACACAGGATCAGAAAGTTTAACATCTCGCTCAGCAAAGCTATGGGGCATTTCTCAAGGATACCTCGAGCGGGGCGCGGAGCTCAAAGCGACTACACTTATCTGCGTTGGCACTAATTTCTTTCATAGTACAATCAACGTCCACTTGCCCAAATTCTAATCAAAATGTCCTTCTTCGGTCTCGATAATACGCGCCATAATACGGCGGCCCCTGGCTTCTCCCAAGCCCATGATCCATTTGCTGGATTGTCGGGTAGGGATGGAGACGCCGATGATGCCCTCGACTTTGAGGAGACGTATGATGGTCTCGGAGATCAGCTCGTAGAGACTGGCGATGCGTTCAACGACGATACGTTTGGAGACAGTGCCCCGGCGGTTTCGCGCAATGCTGGCAAGGACTTTGACTTCTTTGGCCAGACTGCCAAGGTTGCTGATGCGATAGAGGAGGAACACCTTCGCTACCATCGTCAGCAGCCCGCTGCTAAGCCTGCTGCCCAAGCCCAGGTTCCTGCTCCTTCTCACCAGTATGCTCCGACCGACTATCAATCCTACTACTCGGGTCAGCCTTTTCAACAGTCTTATCAACAACAGCCTTATCAGCAACAGCCTGTGCGATCTGGTTACGAGAAGTACCGAGAGCCCGAGCCGCTTCCCGACCTACACGTTGACCGAAGTATCTGGGGCATTGGACCTTCCAAGCCTGCTCAGCAAGCATCGCCGGGTCCTGTTCCTGTAGCTCAGCCTCCCCAGCCTGCGTCTAGTCGCAAGGTCATGAGCTTGGAAGAAGTCGAGGCCGCCATGCGATCTCAGCCCCATCAACACACGCCTCAACCCCCTGTCGCCGATCTCGCCTATCAACAGCCCCCTCCAGGATTTGCTGCTCATCAGCATCAACCTTCTCCATCCTATGGACATGGTAACCCAGTGACTATTCTGCAGAGACCTCAGAGCACCCAGTCAAAGCCCACGCCGCCAGCCCAGGGACTTCAGGGAACTCCTGGTCAACATCATCAACAACTCCATGGCCTTCCGACTCAGATTTTGCAGAACCCTAGCCGCGCCGGTTCAGATGCGCATGCGCCACCTCAACAGGGCCACCAGGCCAAGCAGTCTCACGGTGCTATTCCTAACGTCGCACAGTTGCAAGCTCACCCCCAGATGCAACAGATGTCGGAGGAAGAGAAGGCAGCTTTCTTGGACCAAGAGACCAAGAGGGCCAAGCGAAACCATAAAATTTGGCTTCTGTCCAAGGATAATGGTTTGATGACTCCCCAAGACAAAAATTTCATCACCCGTATCCAGCTCCAACAGCTCGTTTCAGCCACCGGTAACCCTGTAGAAGGGTCGGATGCATCCATCGCTGAGGACTTTTACTACCAGGTTTACAGCCATATTCGAGCTGGCCAACGCCAGAACCCCAGCCAGCCGCTGAGCAACTTTGCGCAAACCTATTTGTACCAGACTGGTAGCCGCCAGGGTGGTATGCGACGACATGGACGGCCTGCCGAGAACCATTTCCAACGAATGGAGCAGCAGGTGCAACGAGCTGTTGAAGCTGCCAAGAACAAGCCCAAGAACCCCCAGCTGGTCATCGCAGGCAGTCTAGGAAAGATTTCCTTCAGCAACGCCAAGACACCTAAGCCTCTGCTCAGCATCAAGCGCACCGAGAGCGAGCACCAACGTGTGAACAATGGCAAGAAGGGATCTAGCCTTGACCGAAAGACCATTCTGCGAAATGTTGAGAAAGTCTACCAGACGCTCATGCAAATTGAAGACCATGTTCGACTTATCCCTCCTCCGATGACTAGCCCTGATGAAGAGCTTGAGAACAAGCACAAGGAGTGGGCTACCATTCTCGAGGCCTACAATGCTAAGCTCTGGGACGAGCTCAAGGTTCACGAGCAGATTGGAGTCGTTGTTCCCCACCCGTTCATCGCTTTCTTGTCTTGCGCCAAGGGTGAGAGGGCTATTCCTCGACTTTTCCCTCACCTTTCTTATGAACAACGAACCACTATTTTGACCATGATCATCTACCATCTCGATCAGTTGGACGTTGTGCAGGGCGCTGCTATCACACCTGGTGAAGTCACAACACTCAACGCACGAATGCGCGAGAAAATTGAGCTTTTCATCTCTACTGTCATGCCATCGCTGATGCAATACTTTAACGACACTGGTCTAGATATCGTCGATGGCGTTTTGAATCTGATTGCCACAAAGCTCAATGTCGATCTCATTGCTAGATCGAGGATTGGTGTGTCCATGCTGACGCTCATCCTCAGCCGTGCTGTGCTTCTCAAACAGACAGGAGCCGGCACTCCTGAGCAGTGGGATAACTGGTACGTGGACGTTTAATCATATTCAGAGATTTTTACTAATAAGTGACAGGGATCGAACGTTTGAAATCTTGTTCAGCAGGCTCGAACCTTCGCTGCCTTATATTTTCCCAGGCAGCGTCAACACCGGAGAAGATGTCTACGTATGGCAGCTTCTCGCGGCCATGGGCGTCAGCGCCACTCACGATCAACAAACCCGATTGGTCCTGGCTGTCAAGGACCGTGTGCTCGATACCGTCACTGTTTCAAAGACACTGCCTGCAGCCATGGGGGCTGAGCGACTGAACAGTGTCAACCTGTTTATGCGATCTATCGGGTTGGATGTCGAGCTTCTTCAGTAAACAGATGTTCTATAAGCACACGTGCTATTATCGGTGATTCTTGGGCATTTCTTGGGCTGGCATATGGGAGCACTCGAGGAAACCGGGACAAGCAGGTTGCAACAAACTAAAGGTTTACTTGCTGGCGAAAGAATATTGGGGGCAATGCAGCATAACGGCATACTGGGTGTACAAAATTCTAAGCAGCGACATGGCGAGTGCTCAATGCGTTCGTGTATACCGACATTACTGTCGGGTGATTACTCATAGAGAGAGTTTAGGAGAGGGCTCTAGTCCTTTGAGGAATTAGGTTATAGTATTTGAAAATTTACGCGTTTTTGCAAAGCAATCTCCAACGGTATGTGCCGTAGCAGTGTCGTTACATTCCTTGTCTATGAATTACTACAGATCCTCTTGCGCCGACCCATGCAACATATTTGAAGTACCTCTATCTTAACTCTTAAAACCTGTGTTAGCGATCAGTCGTCAATGTTGACTGTCTTTGAAGTCGCAGCCCGAGGTTTGCCTCCTCGTCGAGCAACACCTCCTGCCGCTCCACCCCGTGGCCGTAGCTTGGGTTTCCGTGCCTCTTCCACCTCTGGTGCGGGCTGCTCTGGCTTGCTGGCGGGAGCAGCTGCTTTAGGCTCTTCCTTGATGACGGGCTCAGGCGCCGCCGGTTCTGGTCGCTTAATACCACTCACAGCCTCGAGAAGATCATCGTCGTCCCACCGGCGGGCAAATTTAGGTACGGAATCCTCCAGTGCCCGCTCGTCTTCTGCTGCAGCGTCGGTCTTGTCTGCCTCCTTCTCGCCCTCGCCCTCGCCTTCCTCCTCGGGGCGTAAGAATAGACTCTCGTTGTAGACTTCCCATGCTGCCTCTTCATTCTCATCTGTGTAGTGCATGGTACGCCAGTGCTCAGTCTGCACAGATCGTAGACGGTCGGCCATGGTCTCAGTAGTAACGGTGTCACCATCGCCAGTGGTCTTAACGGTCATATGAATAGCCCGTGCTGTGCCGCCTGTAGTGGTGGGAGCAGAGTCCTTTGAGGCTGCGGCTTGACGGTCGAGTTGGACCGTTGCGTCGATGTGATGGAGTTGGGGGCGCAGGTGAACAAGTGACGATACTGGTGTGAGATGTAGGTCCTCTAGAGAAAATGTTAGAAGATGCGTAGGCTCATGAGACCTGCTGTGACTTACTGCCTTGGAAGACACCGACCATGTGCTGAACCTCCTTGTACTCGGGATACTGTCCACCAAGCGTCTGTGTCCGAAGTACTTTATCCTGCCTGACGGCCTCTGTCCAATCCATGGCCTCATCGTCTTCCGCCTCGGCCTTCTTCCTGCCACCTCGAGCCTGAACCGTGCCGAAGCCAAAACCACCAGCCAGACCATGACTGCCGCCGTTCTTTGTAGCCATGGAAGTATGTAGGGTCTTTCCCCACTTAAGTCCCTTCTCGCGATCATACGCAGCGGTGTTGTCGAGGGGCACATCGACTTCGACCATACCGGCCTGGGCCTTGACACGCAGTTCAGTGGGAGGAGGTCGAGGAGCGTCGTCGGTGCGGTTGGGGTGTTGAAGGACGAGAAGGCGGCGGCCAAGAGGGAGGGAAGGATTTATGAAGACATTGTAGGTTGCAGTGACGGGGTCGTCATCGTCATCGTCGTTTATCGTAGTGGTCTCGTCGGTTCTTGTAGAAGGCTTAAGGCTAGGGTCTACGTCCATCTCGTCAACGTCCATTGAGGCCGTAGGAGCGGGCGTCGCTGATCCAGTCGACATTTTGTGTAAAGACAAAACAGTCGTATTGAGTTTCCAGAGCGAGGTCGTATGTGAAAGACTGTCGTGGCCGCAAGCTCGTTGTTGTCACTGCTCGATGCAGCGTTATGAGTCGTCCAGGTTTGCTTTGCGACAAGTGCTATGCGCAGCTATAAGTGGCAGGCCTAGGGCTCAAGGAATATCACTGATTGTGAGTTTAGGCTTCCAGATGATATCGGAAGCTGGGAGGTCTTTGCGGCAGGAATATGATAGCGGAATAGTAGAAGTTAAGTGTTGTGAAATGCAAAAGTATTGCAAGCTGGGAGGGGCGATCGTGGAGAAATTTCCAAATGTTCCTTCGTCCCCCGCCAAAGTTTGGACCTTTATCTTATCAACGCTTGAAGGGTCTCACTCAACGTCACAATCCTGGAAATATTCTTTCTTGATAAATAAAAGCTCTCTACGGATAGTGTTCACTATTAAAGGTGAATGTTTTGAAGCAAAGATGAAGTTTTATATAGAAACCGACATGCAATCTATCCGGCAAAGTTCTTTCGCTAAGTACACTATATGCAGCATCTTGGAGCTCGGTCAATTAGATCAGAACATATAGACAGATATGAGTACAGATGAAAATTCACTTTTGAATGTTTGGCCGAGTTCAGTCGCCCAGAAACCAAGTCTATTAAAATCAAACCCTCTATCGGTTCTTGCCACGGTCGCGACGTCCACCCTCCAAAACCTTGACTCTCTTGTTGAATCTGTCTCCAATGCCACCTGCCATGCCGCTTCCACGAGGACCATCCGTCGTGTCGATTCCACGCTTTCGGCTCTTGTCCAGCAGTGCGCGGACATTCCCACCCGACTGCTTGCGCTTGGTGAGGCGATCGATTCGGTCGACACCCTCTCCCAGGTTGTGCCAATCCTCGCCGCCAAATTCCATACGATTGCTGCGGCCAGCCTGCTTGGCCTTCTGAGCACGATCCTTCTTGCTCTCCTTGGGAAGACGTGTAAAGTTCATCTCTTCGTAATCTCGGCGCTCTGCCTCTTCCTTTCGCTGGGCATCTGTCTTCATCTTGCGGCCACCCTGGACAATCGTAGTACCAATGCTGGGCTCGGCCAAGGGCGCACTGGACAGCTCTGAAGCAACGAACTCCTCCATCGTGTGGGATTTGCCAGGGCGACGATCGAACTTTTCGCGCCGTTGGGGTGCATCCATTGTTTGGCGGTCTCTCTTGGGTGGGCGATAGACGCCTGCAGCTCCTCCATCACGCTCCGCGCGGCGACCAGCAACATCGTCAGCCATAGCACCAAAGTTACCAGGCTTGTGAGACATCGCTTCAGCATCCGCCTCTTCCTCTGAATCTTCTTCCTCCTCAGAGTCTGAACCGGCTGCAGCCTTGGCCTCCTTCGCCTGTCTCTCACGCTCCGCATCGTCTGCCGTTCGGAGAAATCGGTCGATGGAGAAGCGCAGTTTCTCTTCCAATGGCCGTGCTCCCCTCTCAAGATAAAGTCGTAGCTCCACTAGCTTTGCTCGTACGGATTCGTCGAGTTCAGAGTCATCTTCGCCTGTGTTTTCCGATTCTGATTTCGAGTTACGCAGCTTGAGAAGAATCAAGAAGACGAGGTTTTGTAAGTATGAGAGCAGTAGCTCGTTCTTGACATCGAGGAGGGAAATGCCATCCTTCTGGTGTTCAATGGTAGCGAGTTTTGGAGTGACTTCGAGTGCCGAAGACAGCGACTGTGTCAACGACGTCAAAAGGGCCGGTAATGTTGTAGGGGCAGCCATTTTAGTTTGTGTGCCTGAGATGGTAAATCTCTAGACAGTCGACAAGTGATGTCTCGTCAAAAAGTTTAAAGCGCTTCAACTTTTTAGCGGGGCTAACTTAGCTTGAACTCCACAAATGCCAGACATTCCTGCTGCAAGAGCCACAAACGCCACAGGCACTTTCGCTTGCCGCAGATCCCTTGAATGAGTGGCTTATCGCCCGTGACTAAGCAGTTCTTGCCTGGAACTTGGCCAGATATTATGGACAAGTGCCTTGAAGCTCCCTGGTCGACATCTCCCTCTCGCAGCTTTTCTGCTGGCTTGGTTCACCACACGATCCTTTAATATCATCAACAAACGAAATCAGAAAAGAGCCATTGAGAATCTTTCTAAAGAATCGCTTGTTTTCGAATTCTGCTTTTTCGTTGTTTCGAAATTGCGGGCCGCGCAAGTCGTCGTCAGCTTGGAGCTTGACCCGACAGCTTTACACCTTGGCTTTCGCAACGTTCATTTCATCACCATTGCCGGTCTGCGCATGACCTAACTTTTCGACATGCATTTTCGAGACTTCGCGCCTTCGACGGCGCTTCTTACGTCGCTACTAGCTATTCCTCAGCTGACTTCCGCCTTCTATCTCCCCGGTGTCGCCCCAACTACCTACAAGGAGGGAGATAAGGTCCCTCTTTACGTCAACAGCATCAAGCCTGTCGACCGCTCCCAAGACCCGCGACTTCACGCCGTTGTCTCGTACGATTACTATCATCCTGCATTCCAGTTCTGCCAACCCAAGGATGGCCCTGAATATGTGTCGGAAAGTCTGGGCAGTATTCTCTTCGGAGACCGTATCATGACCTCTCCTTTCGAGCTTATCATGGGCAAGAACGAAACCTGCAAGCCCCTGTGCAAAGTAACATACACAGAGAAATCGATCAACTTCGTCAAGAGCCGTATTGAGCAGGGCTACAGCTTGGAGTGGCTGGTGGACGGTTTGCCTGCTGGTCAAGAGGTGCTCGACCAGTTGACCGGTACTACCTTTTACAACCCCCGTTTCTTGCTGGGTCAGGACGATAAGGACGACAACGTGCTTTTCAACAACCACTACCAAATCGTCGTCGAGTACCACGAGGTTAACAAAGATCCCAATCAGCGCCGTGTCGTTGGTGTGATTGTGCAACCTAGTTCAAAGGAGTATGGCGGCGAAGCTGATTGCGCCAACCACCAGCCCATTGTATTGTCTGGAAAGCAGCAGGAGGTTGCCTTCAGCTACAGCGTTCTCTGGCGCAAGTCTGAGACTGCTTGGGCTACTCGCTGGGACAAATATCTGCACGTCTTCGACCCCAAGATTCACTGGTTCTGGCTCATCGACACTGCCATCATCGTCGTTATCCTCGTTCTCACCGTTATGTCGATTCTAGTGCGCGCCCTGAAGAAGGATATTGCTCGCTACAACCGACTTGATCAGATCGATTTGGACGACTTCGGCGGTACTTCAGTTGTTGAGGATGGCGTGCAGGAGGATTCTGGCTGGAAGCTTGTTCATGGTGATGTCTTCCGAAGCCCTTCGCGCCCTCTGGTTCTCTCGGTTCTGGCGGGCAACGGTGTTCAGCTGTTCTGCATGACAGGTTGCACTATCCTCTTCGCCCTGCTCGGTTTCCTTTCCCCCTCCAACCGTGGATCACTCGGAACGATCATGATTCTCATGTACACTGTTCTGGGCTTCGTTGGTGGTTATGTCTCTGCTAGAACCTACAAGGCCTGGCAGGGTGAGAGCTGGAAAGTGAACATTGTCTTGACCCCTGTACTGGTTCCTGGTATTGTCTTCTCCGGCTTCTTCATGCTGAACCTCTTCCTTTGGGCTAAGCAGTCATCGGGCGCGGTTCCTTTTACCACCATGCTGGTAATTGTCGCCATCTGGTTCATCATCTCCATTCCTCTCTCCTTTGGTGGTTCCTGGCTCGGATTCCGTTCTCCTCAGTTCCAGCCCCCTGTCCGCACCAACCAAATTCCTCGACAGATCCCCCCTGTGAGCACTTACCTCAAGCCTATTCCCAGCGTGCTCATTGTCGGTCTTCTTCCCTTCGGTGCTATCTTTGTCGAGCTCTTCTTCATCATGAACTCGATCTGGTTCAGCAGGATCTACTACATGTTCGGCTTCCTCTTCCTTTGCTACGGCCTGATGATCGTTGTCTGCGCTGCCGTCACCATCCTCATGGTGTACTTCCTGCTATGCTCCGAGAACTACAACTGGCAATGGAGGTCTTTCCTGGCTGCTGGCATGAGCGGTGGCTACATCTTCCTCAACTGTATTTTGTACCTCATCACAAAGGTCAGGGCAACCAGCCTGGCTGGCATTGTGCTCTACATGGGTTACAGTGCCATCATCTCATTCCTCTTCTTCATTCTTACCGGTAAGTTTCTTCTGTACTATCTTGACGATATGGCTCTAACTTGCTTTCAGGCTCTATCGGCTACTTTGCTAGTTGGTGGTTCGTTCGTAAGATCTACTCGTCTATTAAGATTGACTAAACAGGCGTTCGCGCCAATGCTACGACAGAATGGACCATCAACGACGAGTGACTTATGAAAAAGAGAGGGAATGTGTGTTTGTAACAATACATGTACGACCAGCGTCTGGAATTTTTGCCTTTGCCATGGATCATGCCTTGAACTGCAACCAAGGGTGAAGGGGCAATGACATGATGATAAGGCTCCGTGGTGTTGCATCAGTTCGCTGTGTGTATGGAGTAGATTCAATGTTCATTTAGACGGGTATCAAAATCAGGGTATGGCCCGACATTGCTGAGCCGCGTTGGCTATTTATGAGGAGGGTCTTAGGTGCTCCATTGTTTTTAAGCTTATTATAGATATCAAAAAATTGGTTGGCTTATCCGTTCTCGCTCAATCATCGTCGTCGTCATCATCCAAATCATCCAAGTTGGTAAACTGGAACTGGGCCCTCTGCTGTGGAGGTCCAGTAGGGCTTCTTTGCTCGGCAGGGGCAGCCGGGCCGCCGACCAGACTTGCGCGCCTCCATGCCTCTTGATCCTTCTCCCTCTGGCGTTCTCGCTCGATGCGCTGGCGCTCGCGTTCCTCGCGGATCTTCTTCTCACGCTCTTCCTGGGCGATACGATCCTCCTCTTCCTTCTGCTTCCTCTCCTCTTCCTCGCGGCGCTTGCGCTCTTCTTCCTCCGCGGGATCATAACCCTTGGGGTTGATGCCCTGCTCCAGCAGGACTTGATTAGCAGCAAGTGCGCCTGCGCCGATCTGAAGATCATTAGGCCAAGGAAGAAAGATCTGGTCGGTCAGGGGGTTCAAGAACTGAGTCCACTCGCTAGGTAGACTTGTGTTGGCGGACATGGAGGACTGTTGCGTCGCGGGTTCTTGCGACACGTGCGGTGTGCCGTTCATGACAGCTGGACTTTGAACCTGAGATGACGGAGGTGCGGAGGGTGTCATGACAGATGCTGTTTGCGAATCGGGCCCAGGCGTTTGACCATCTGGGGTAGGCGGCACAGCTTTGATGGTACCCGCCGGGGGCATGGTCGTTTTGCTGATGCGTCGGGCATAGTTGAGCAGTTCTTCGTAGGCAATGGGATAGCTCTGAGCTGCGGGAAAGGTGGTGGTGTGCGTCGTTACGATATCCTTGCGGGTGGTCGCGAGGTTGGAGAGGGTTTCGCGGATCTGGGCATCGAGAGCTGCTGAAGATTCGCGAAGTTGCTGGATGCGCAAGTAGTTGTTCTGATGGGTTTGTACTGTTTAAAGTTAGTCGCGAGAACATGCGGTTCTGGGAACAAAGGCAAGCTACCTTCTTCCAAGCCTTTGCTCAGTTCAATGTCCGCGGCATCGAGTTCTGCAGCTTGCGGTGTAGAAGGATGATATTTGGCGACTGAATCGATCAAATTCGCAAGGGCCTTTTCTAGTCGCTCAAAGCGACCGTCGATATACGTGTCCATAACAAGCTCGTCAGCGGATGAGCGCGAGCTGTTGAGATAATGAAACTCAATTAGTACCAAGGTAAATAAAAGACAAACGATTTCAAGGCAAGGCTGCTTGAGCAGGCCGAAGCTTCAAATGAAGTGGGTCTTTGCCATGTGCTGTTATTGGCCGACTGTCTTAGAGCTTCTTTGAAGCCTGAGGCCAAACAAACCCGATCTTTCCCGTTCGGCAAACTCGCGCAACCAAATCAAGGCCCTTCTTTTACGACGACGAAATCGACGAGCAATTGAACGACGAAAAAGGCTTCCACCGCCCCACGATTCAAGATGGTTTCCTACGTACGTCCGGACCTTTCGACGCAGCTGTCATAAAGGGCTATTCACAATTGCCAATGGCTCCCTCGGCGTCTTCAACATCGCGTGCAATCGACTGACCTGATTCTCGATAGACTCCCATCCGCATGGCGGAATTCAAGAGCGCCTACGGTCCTAAGTACGTTATCCTCCTCTACTCGAATACCGATATGTTGAACACGAAGTCGCCGGTTACTGCACGAGCGAACTACGGCTCCGAACATCGAATGACGGTCGATCTGGAATTGTGACGTTGACTAATACCCTGAAATAGGTACCACTCTCAGCCCAACCTTGCTGGCTTCACCGTCCAGTCTGCCTTCAGAATGTGAGTGCATTCCCAAAACCGCCGAAATCGATCGAACCCCGAGCATGCGAACGAGTCGAACCTACCATCTCCCTTCCGTTTCCCCGAAGTTCTGATGAACAACCACGATTGAGATGGACTCGATGAACGAAGGAAGCTCGGGAGTGGAATCGACAGCCATGCTCGATGGCAGATTGTTATGCTACAAACAAGTACTGACCAAATGGTACAGCGGCTCCCGTCTTGCCATGTACGGTGCTCCCGCCGTCGTTGGTGTCCTCATGTTCGCCAACGGTATTCCCCGTGTGCAGCGCGACATCCTCCAGGTACGATACTACCCATGGACCATAAACTAATAACTTTAATGCTAATAACCGTACAGAAGGTTCCCTTCATCGGTGGCTACTTCCGAAAGGATGTCCACCCCGCCGACAACGTAAGTCCTTTGCAGATATTACGAGCCATTGAAGTCAACACTAACTTCGTATCTAGCCCTTCTAAATCAACTGGTGGATTGCGGAAGATAGACGTTGTTCAGCGCCCGTGCCGGCTCTCCTTGTATAAGATATTCCAAATAGACCTGTTCTGAGCCTTGATTTTTGCTGTGAAATGTACGGCCTGTGATTGGCCTACGCTTAAGTGGTTAAAGAGCCGTGGGTAAGCCATGAGAATGAATGTGAGAGATTGTTGGCCAACTTGTGATTGTACATGTGAAAGAAATGACAAAATCAAAACTATTCCTCTTCAATGAACTCGGTTTCTATTATTGTATATTCTTGCCGCATGACGCTCTTAAACACAATACATAGGTAGTTGGCGGTGTTGTTCTTATAATCCACATGAGGTACAGTGCATGTAAACCACTGCGAAGCACTGTCTTCTCCCCTATGCACGTCTCATCTGTCTTATACAACTCTATGCCGATTCCCGCCATTCATCACATACAAACCTTTTCTTTCTCACTTATCTCGTATCGTCAATAACTTGCTGCTTCTTCAGGTCATGAGAGACTACTACTCTTTTTAGTGCTAAAAGTTTGCGCGACTTAGCCGACGTCAGTGGTGAACACTTGTCAAGATGGAATCGTCGTCGCTCTCATTCTGGGCTGCATCAAGCGGCCTCGTCGTGCTCCCTTTTTGTTTCTGGCTTTCGAACAAGTCTGGAGGCTCAAGTCCGCGTTTAAGTGCTTTGTTATCTTTTTCGCTTGCTGCTACTTGTTTCTCCTGGCTGTACGTAGTCTCAGCCCTGGTCCCTGAGCCTTACCTGGTGAGTCTTCTTATATCATCGTGTGCTACGCATACTAATATGAGATAGGATGAGGTTTTCCATATTCCCCAGGCCCAGAAATACTGTCAAGGCAGGTTTCAGGAGTGGGATGACAAAATTACCACACCTCCAGGCCTGTGAGTTTCAACGCGCAAATGCCTACCCTATTCTATTGCTGATCAAAACTCAGTTACCTTCTCTCCCTACTGCTACCAGGAGTAGTGCGACCCAACGGATCTCTTGGCGGTTATGTCTGTGATGTAAAGAGTTTACGAGCCGCCAACGCCGTTGCGTTGATGATTCTAGCCTACTTGGCCCTGCAATGTCGCCATGAGATTGAGGCACGTCTCTATGAAGCTCACTCCTCGACCAAGCTGCGTGGAACCTCGCAGTTTGCACTTCACACTGCATTCAATATCGCTCTCTTCCCGCTTCTGTTCTTCTTCTCTGGACTGTATTATACCGACGTTGCGTCTACTGCAGCCGTTCTGGTCGCATACATGAACCACTTGAAGCGCACTGGAAGAGACCAGAGTTCGATTTGGAGTGATCTTGCGACGATAAGCCTTGGAATATTCACACTGTTCTTTCGCCAGACTAACGTGTTCTGGGCGGTTGTTTATATGGGCGGCTTAGAAGCTGTTCATGCCATCAAGACATTGCGGCCAGAGCGGGTTGATCAACCGGTCATCTTAACACTGTTTGAGCAGATTAAGTACTATGCTTGGAGATATTCTCTTGGAGATATTCATGACCCGCCGTTACACATGATATGGCCAGATGGTAAGCCGAGTTCTTTCGAAATAAGCGCAGAGGTTCATAACTAACTCGCAATCAGACATGGTCTTCTGTGTCCTAAGCCTGGGCGTTGCAGCAATCTGCAACCCGATCCGGGTCGTCAGACAGATATGGCCTTATGTTGCCGTTATTGTCTCATTTGGGGCTTTTGTTGCTTGGAATGGCGGTGTTGTGCTTGGTAAGTCCTCTGCGGTAGGCCTTCTATCTGTGGCTAACAAGAAGTAGGAGATAAATCTAATCATGTCGCTACCATTCACCTCCCGCAGATGCTCTATATCTGGCCCTTCTTTGCCTTCTTCTCCCTACCACTCCTTATTCCATACGCCCTCCCTCTTTTTAACATCCTGCTTCGTATACTCTCGTCTATCCAATTGCACAAACCAGCCGATGAGCCAGCCCCTGAACGTGATGCTAAGTCAGTGTCTTCTTCGTTTTCGTCCAGCAAGTCCCGGAAATCAAAACAAACCTCTGGGAGCGGCTCTACAAGAGACTCAACGACCGGTGCTTCGGACAACAATCAACCACAGCAGTCCAAGGCTTTACAAATTGTCGGCTTCATTTTCGATCTCAAAATCATCATCTGGCCCCTCTATCTCCTTGCGACTATCCTACTCTCCATTGCTATTGTTCACTACAACACTATCATCCATCCATTTACCCTGGCTGACAACCGCCATTACATGTTCTACGTCTTCCGATACACCATCCGACGAGCTTCTTGGATTCGATACGCTCTAGTTGTACCATACACCTTGGCCCGCTGGATGACTTGGGGCACCATGGCTGGCTGCTCGCAGTGGTTCTGGATTTTCCATGAGCCTGCCTGTTCCGCATATTATAGGGGGCTAGGAAATCCTCCCTTTCTGAGCCATCCGTTCTTCATTAATCGTGGTTTTACACCGCGACAGACCAAGGCTGAGTTTCCAACTGAGGTTCAGGATTCATCTCTCGAAGTATCCAAACAGCAGGAATTAAGCAAGGCCTTGAAAGAAGACCCTCTTCTTGCTTCTGTTGAACCAGCTTCGACCTCGACTGGTCTCATCTTTCTAGTCGCTACCACATTGTCACTCATGACAGCTCCACTGGTAGAGCCGCGGTACTTTATCATTCCGTGGGTAATGTGGAGGTTGCTCGTGCCAGCGTGGAGACTCCATGATCATGGTATTAATAGCGATGCTGTTGATAGCCTGGCCAGACATCCAAAGACTAGACCGTTACTTCTTTTCTCCCAGCGCTATGATCTGCGTCTTATCCTTGAGACGTTTTGGTTCATCGCTATCAACGTGGCCACGGGCTACATTTTCCTCTCCAAGCCTTATCTGTGGAAAGCGGAGGACGGAACGATACTCGATGAGGGTCGACTTCAGCGGTTCATGTGGTAATATAGACTGGAAACTCATATAGAGTGAAGTTTGCAAAAAATACTCTTTTTGTATTTTCGTCTTGTGGGCGCATGCCCTAATATTTCTGAAGCTCGTTCATGTCTCGTGTAAAAATCCCCAAGCACTGAACGCCGTACCCGTGGCCTTGAACCCAGACCAGATCCGTAACCATACCCATACCCATACCCATACCCATACCCATACCCAGTTGATTCGGTGTCGAGTCTCTTCCATACATGAAATGGCCCTAATGCTCTATGTACCGTAGAGGGCTTCTCATGTAGTGATTGATACACGCCCGTATCTTCCACCCAGTGATCGTTTAAAATCATTCATAAAATTTCGGTGCGTTTCGCGTGCTTATAAACTCAGACGATCCAAACTTAAGCCATCGTTACTTCTCACACGGCGGATGACGCCAAGCTTGAAGAACTTCTCTTCACCGCCGGGGGTGCGGCCACCGATATACCACTTGTCGGCACCTATCACGTCGCGGAACCCTTCACTACTGCTATCGCTCCCACGGCGGCCAGATGATCCAGGGATAGGGATGGCGGCGCCATTACTGGGGGAGGTGGAAGTTGAAGGTGAAGTGGCAGAAGTGGCGTTGCGGGGAGGGCGGATGGCGACACTCGAGGTGTTTGGTTGTTGAGGCTGTTGATGGTGATGGTGGTGATGATGTGAGGATGAGGCAGCTGATGAGGATGAAGGAGTTGAAGCAGCTGCGGTAGATGTCGTTGATGTATCGCGGGCGTGCTTGTTTGGTTGTTGATGTTGATGAGTGGAGGATGCCGAGATGGAGGGGCCTTGAGGGCGGAAGGCGGCAAGGAAGGAGGAGAGAAAGTACGGGCGTTGTGAAGGCATCGTGGTATTGTGTCTGTGATGTTGAAGGTTGGTGTTTTGGTCGCTGTTAGGACTCGGTGAGTAGCCGGGCGACGGACCGAGTCGGGTCGAGTCGAGTCGAGTTGATTCGGAAGCGAGAGTAAATGTCAAAGTCACGACAAGACGCTGATTGTCCAGCAGCGAAGGGATCCAGTCCCTCAAAAATGACTGATTGAGTGTGTCGTGTCGTGTCGAGACTGACGTCGATTGCTCTTCGCGGGGTATTTAGAGAGAAGATATGATGTGGAGTCGAGATTTGGAAACAGTCCGGGGACGCTCCCGTTTATCGCATGGTAGTCACTGACGTCGAAGGTTTTTTGGTGGATGGCATGGCGGAGGAGGGGTGGGTGTTCTAGTGGAGATGGATCAATCAAAGCAAGTGGAAGTGGTCGGTAAAACCCGGAGTCCGGAAAACGTAATGCTAATGGCAGGGTTGCGATAGGCTAGAGAGCATAGTGCCGCTTTAATGCGCTCTACCTTGGGCAGTCAGACAGTTTAACTGTCTTGGATAACCGCCAAAAAGAAACGAAAGGAAAAGAAGGAGGCTCGGCTGGGCTTGCACTAGTTGAGTTGAAAATGCGGAGAGAGGGTTTGGAAGTTGAGGGTAGGATTTGCCGTGATTGGATGTTATGGTTGAGGATGTGGTTGATGGCTGAGAAAAAGGTGTGCAACTGGCGGTTATTTTGTTAGCAAGAGGTTTAGCTACTTTGAATTTACTAGTAAATGGCTGTCTTGACTCGTTGAACAGTATTTTATCAATCGCTGCTATTGTTCAATATCAAGGCGTTTGGTTACTTTGCCTGTTTAATTGTTGGACTTGTAGAGTCTCAACTGTATGCCCCTCATCCATTCATCCGTCTCACACCCATTCATTCGTTGGAATCATTTTGGAAAAAGAAAAGAAAATAGGTCAGCCTACATGAATCCCATCAATGCCCAGACTTTCCCATGCTACCATGCACATCTCCTGGTCAGTGGTGGATGGCAGCTTCACCAGCTCTCGAAGATCACTTCCAGTTTCAAGCATAGGCAGGACTAGCTCACAACAGGCACAAGAGTCATAACCCTGTTTTCAACCTTTGGCATCCCACGTTTTTGTCTTGGGCATCGTGATGATGGCTGGCACTTGTGTTTTAGGTACGAAAGATATTGAAAGTCAGTCATTGCTGTACTTGAATGTTTCTACAGCAGCCTAACAACAAGACTGCATTTACGCTTACGCTCTTAAATGCAAAGCCGTCTTGTTCCCGCTCTTAAAGCAGCGTCTCTCCGGACTCCGAGTCGTCGGGTCCAAGGCTCTTGTGACAGGTGGGGGACGAGCTGAGACGTGAACATGATCTGATTATTTCTTAACGCTACAATATAAGCAGTGATCGTCGATTTTACAGGCTTTTGGATTGGTGATTGAGTGGTTTATATCGATCGGGTTATCTGCATATGCCTTGTCAGATTAATTATAGTAATTGCTTAATTGATTGCTGAAGAAAAGTAGTATTTGCTGCACCTTACCTTGCATCCCTATTCAATGAGTGGAGATTACATAAGGTGTTCATGATTGATCATGCTGTTGGCGTTGGTCTGCCTCGGTTAAAGTTGTGCTTGTCACGATGTCCAAACTACCCTGGATATCCGAGGCACAACAATGACACTTCTTTTTACTCATGTATTAGCTATTTCATACTAACTAACTAACTTCCAATCTTAGTCTCAAACAATCAACTCAACTACTTGGCCATGCTGTGTTACTCTCCGTTGTATTCGTTGAGCCTCTGTCTATAGCAACGCCTCTCAACAAGCCATAGCGGTGTAGACCCCTCCCTGTCCGTATCCATATTCCCCTCCACACAAAAAATCAACGTAGAAGTACACCAAGAAATCGTCAATTGCCTGTGCAATCTTTACATGTTTCCACTTTCGTGATAATTCACCTGTTGTATCATTTCCAGCCATGGTCAGTTTCAAAGCTCGAATCCTCAGTTGGCTCGTGTGGTTCTGGTTCAAGGGTGCATGGCAATCCGCCGCAGGCCTCAACAATCGCATCGCCAAGGAGCGACAACATCCCGAGCGTGTACCTCCAAAACGTCTTTACAAAGAATTCACTGTTGAAGAGGCAAAAAGACCAGGCCATATCGCAGATTACATTGTTTACACCGTTTCTCCAAAAACAGAGGCTCCAACTCGTGGCCGTATCCTCTATCTCCATGGCGGCGGCTTCGTCTTTGATATCACGCCTCAACATTGGGAACTCGTGGCTCAACTTGCACGACGGCTGAATGCTACAGTTACTGTACCTATATATCCGCTTGGGCCAGAGACTTCTCTCATGAAGATGTACGAGTTCGTGCAGCCGCTCCACGACGAACTCGCATCAGCTCCAGACCAGACGCCTTTCTGGGTCGTGGGTGATTCAGCTGGAGGAACAATGTCGCTCGTTCTCACTCAGAGAGCAAAGATGGCTGGACGTCAGACTGCCCAGCGTCTCGTGCCTATTACACCGTGTACTGACTCTAGCCTTGTCAACCCCGACCTGCACAAGGCCGCGCTTAAGGACCCTTGGCTTGACGTCCCTGGTATTGCAGAGATCACACGACTCATCTGCCCCAAGATGGATACCCAGGACCCGAATGTGAGCCCCATATACGGCGACCTGAGGCTACCACCAATGCTGGTGTTTGCGGCAGGGCTGGATCTTTTGACGCCCGATACCCAAAAGATGGTTGAGATGGCAAAGGAGAAGGGCACCCGGGTAGAATTGGTCTATGGAGAGGGCATGATACACGTGTGGCCCATTCTGCCGATTTGGGAAGGGAAACAAGCCATAGATAAGATGGTTGAGTGGCTCGACCAGGAGAAATGATTTGATTTGGTTGTCTTGGCTATTGGCGTTGGGTTAGGGGTTTGGGAGTGCGGCATGAGGACGATACCCCGAGTTGAGATGCGTTTCTTCTATATGAGATTTAGATACTCTTTGCGACCAGGCTAGGAAACTCGCGAGAAATAGGACATGCTATGATCTATCTGACAGTGAGAATACACCATCGCCAGGCGCTATTTGAGACAGGCTATATATAGAATTTAACCTATATATGCTGCCGATTCTCAACTCCATGCATCCATGTCAATTTGTCATAAGTGGATGACAACTCAGCCTTGACGTGTTATGTCTTCGTCGTATAGCATCTAGTATCCGGTAAGTCAAGGATCTCTGGTCAAGGAAACACGAGGCTCCGCAGCCCGAAGGACATGAATGTTGACTTTGATAGTCACAATATCCTATGTTAGTGTGAGGCCCATGTTCGCCACTTTGTCACTATATCTTTATTTATACACCTTTGACTTCAAGACGCGGCTCACGTAAGCTCATTGGCTTGGCTGATCGATACTTCTTCAACGTGCAGAAATAGCATGACTGGTAGGTAAGTGTTCTGGCTAATCAGAATGATGAAGCCGCAGGGCTGTATAAACATTCATACAGTTACTCGGCCTCCATGTGGGGACGGCAGCATGGATTTCATGTTGAACAACGGACCCAGTCCTTGCATCTGACCTGTTCCTCGACGTCGTGCTATTGTATATGTGCATGCTTCAAACACCGGAAGTCTGAGGCAAAAAAATCGAGGTGATCCTAAAAGTCGGTAAGAAACAATCATCCGTAAGGGGTTGGGACGCAAAAGTAAGTGGCTGGCCTTGTGGAATTCCGTGAAATGACATCTGTAAGACGAACCACAAGGTTGAGTATAGCCTTTTTAAATCCAAATCGATCATGACAGATGATCTTCAGGGTCTTGGTAGCATCGCCCCGGCATCAATCTCATTACTGACCTTACATACTGGAGTCTCAGCCCCTGGCCCTTGGTGACATTTCTCGGTAATCTGCCGTATTTAGTCGATCTCAATACAAGGACTTCCTTGTAGATCAATGCTCTGACAACTGGGGCCTCAATGCATGTCCGGCAAGCCGCATCTTCCTAAAAAGGTATTCGTCTAGCATCGTTCCAAGATACGAAATGTTTCTTTCACGGCTGCTCGGAGATTGCCACGGCATTGACTCGAAAACGGCTGCTTCTGAGGTATCATTGCAGGTTTGCCGCAGTGGTGAAAGGTTCAGCCTGATTGCGCTATAGCCATACACATCGACACAAAGCCGTCTCGTCTCGAATCGCCCCCAGATAACAGACCCTTGGAGCCAATAATGCCTACCAACACTTTATCCTTTTGGAAGCTGTGCCACATCTCGAAGAAAGCAAGCCCCACGGACCTGATAGCTCCGGTGAGGTGAATGCAACATGTCCGCCAGCCGCGCTGCAGTGAATGCCACCTGCCAGGTGTCTGGCACTGCCATGACGGCCGGCAGCCCAAAACAACAAGATGTATCTGCTGCCAAGTTGACTGCTCTAAACTTTGCAGATTCATCATCTTGCCTTTCTTGACAATTCGACTCTTGCTGATTTGGATTGACCGGATCATCTCATATCTTGGTTGCTTCCTCCTCCGTTTACGCTGAACGACTCGCTCGAGAGTATCAAGATGTTCGGCTCGTCAAATCTCCCACTTGCGATGCCGCCCGTTCTGCCCTTGATGCCTTCTCTTCTCACGGGTTTGGTGATTTTGGGTCTGATCGTGTTGAGCCTCGCCGTCTTCAATGTTTTTGTATACCCTTTCCATGTATCTCCTCTTCGACATCTTCCCGGACCTACCGTACGCATTGTCCTCTCGATCGCTCGCCTCTTTCGAATCGTGTTGCTGATGTAGATAAGGACAACGCTTTCTTTCTTGGCCAGGCCCCGAAGTTCCTCCAAGTTTCCTGGTTCCCCGAGCTTTTTTGCAAATGGTCCCGCGAGTTTCCCGAGGCGCCTCTGATTCGATACCTGAACTTTGCCAACGGCGAGACCCTTTTTGCGAACAGTATCGAGGCGTACAAGCAGATACTCCAGACCAAGAGTGCCTCATTCGTTAAACCCGCTTTTGCGAGACAGTTTGCGCATGAGATCATTGGTGATGGGCTTCCTTTCGTTGAAGGAAAGCTTCATAAGTTGCGCCGGGCGGCCATCAGTCGTAAGTGTTCCTAGCTGTAAATGATGTCCAGAAACAAAAGCTGATTTTGAGAGAACCATTTTCAACACCGCGTATCAAGGATTTCTTTCCTGCTGCTCAAAGAAAGGCAGAACAACTGGTTGATGTTCTAACCGAACAACGAAACGAGAATGGCAATGTTGAAGGTTCGTGATACCCCTTGACCCTGTGACTAAGCTGACACTGCTGGTAGTTGAGACCAACATTTGGAAAGCAGTCCTTGATGTGATCGGACTCGAAACATTTGGTCTTGACCTCAACCATCTCGAATCCAACGAGTCTCCTTTGTTCGACACATTTACCAAGATGATGCATCCGTCTGTGGTTGGCCATGTTGTCAATTACTTGAACTCACTTGTCCCGATTCGACAATTTGTTCCCATCAAAGAATGCATCGATTTCGCCCAAAGCTATAACCGGGCCCGAGAGTTCATTGTCGGTCTGGTGGCCATTCGACGCGAATGTTGTGAACAAGGCTATGAGAAACAGGCTGTAAACCGGGACGCTCTTCAGTGTTTGTTGGAACACTCCGACCCATCTTGGAACGATAAGAACATCGTCGAATACGTGAGTAATTCAGAATCATCTATGCCGATTTTAAGCTGACATCCTGGGTGTAGATTTTGAACCTCTTGGTTCTTGGTGAGTACACCCACTATCATAGAGATGTAAAATGCTGACCGATTTCTTCGTTGCAGGACACGATACAACAGGTTGTTCCATCACGTGGGCTGTCTATGAACTCTCACGCCGGCCACAATGCCAGCAGCGTCTGAGAGGCGAAATCATGAGCTTGGATAGCACTTGCGCCATGCCCGACTTCAACGACATTGACAAACTTCCGTATCTGCACAACTTTGTGCGCGAAGTTCTGCGACTCTACTGTGCCGGTAAGTAGTCAGAACGACAAGAAAGACGATTTGCTGACGTAGATAAAGTCGCTATGGCACCGCGCCAAGCTACCCATGACATTGAAATCGCAGGTGTCATGATTCCCCAGGGAACCGTAATCCAACTCTCACCGGCTGTCATGAACACGCACCCTTCAATCTGGGGACCCACCGCACAAGAGTTTGACCCCGACCGTTGGAACGACCTTGCAGGCGATGCCACAAGCGCATACGCTTTCGAGACGTTTCACAACGGCCCGCGCATGTGCATCGGCAAGCAGCTGTCCATGATGGAGATGAAGGTGATGCTGGTCGAGATGGTGCGAAAATTCAGAATTGAGAAGCCTTTTGGAAGCGAAGACAGACCAGTTGAAGTCGCGGGACCGAGTTTCACGCTGCGACCAAAGGATAAGTTGGTTGTGCGTTTGGTGGAGGTGTAAGAGCTGAGTTTAGGATTCATTTGGAAAGGTGGATGACTACGTAATAGAGAGCGCAAGAGCACTCGGCAAAGACACGGCTTGGACATACCTAGACACCTTAGACATTGGATGCTGCAGGGAAGCAAACCGGAATTGGAATTGGATTTAGACGAAGACGCAAACAAGGAAGTCATGATGTACGAGAATTATGATAGCAATTGATTTGGTAATTCATTACAAGGATATATCATGACGGACAGAACCAACACTTCTCATGATGAACCCCCCCTAGCCCCTAGCTTAAGCCATAACTTAGCTCCCTCCCATTCTCACCCCGCAATTCTCGGCCTCAATTAAAATGTCCCGCCCGTTTCTCGAACTTTCCAGGGCACCCGCGCTTAGAAATCCAATCATAAGTTCCATTATCCCCTCCTAAAGTCAGGGTCCTCTCTCTAAAACGTTGGTGTCATTGTGGCTCGCTGGTCAATCATCGAGTAACTTATCCAGCTGTGCAACTTTGGCTATCAACTTCCAAGCAACACCTTCTCCTAGACTGATAGCGTTCTCTTGCTTGCGTGATTCCACCTTTGAATTATTTGCCTAGCTCTAGTCTTTCTTATTCGTTTCTTTCCTTCTTTTCCAGTATTATATCCTTGATTGACACGGACTGCTGCCCGAGGCGCCCGAACGATTAGTCGGGCCTCATCACACCGAATCCATTACAACACCACAGCACATCTCATCACATTCTCACAAACTAAAAGCAATCATGTCGAGATCACTTCAACTCAAGGAGGAAGGCAACAAATGCTTCCAATCAGGCGACTATGCCGGCGCCGATAGTCTCTACTCCAAAGCGTGAGTGAGCTCATTTATACCTAGGTGCATAACGGGGTGATTCTGACAATAGCTCGCCCCCAATAGCATCATTGCCGATCCCAAAAACCCAGCTCTATATACCAACCGTGCCATGGCCCGTCTTAAGCTCAATTACTGGGATTCTGTCGTTACCGACTGTGACGCTTGTCTGCAGTTAGCGCCCGACAACATGAAGGCTCGTTACTACCTCGCCCAGGCACAGCTCGCTCTTCGCGATTACGACGCTTCGCTCACCAGCGCCTTGCACGCGCATAAGCTGTGCGCCGTCACAAACGACCGCTCGCTCGCCGCTGTTACGAACCTCGCCCTTCGTTGCAAGAAAGAGCGCTGGGACGATCGCGAGAAGAAGCGAATACGCGAGACCAAGGATCTCGAGAGGGAGGTGCTAGAGCTCTTAGGCAGAGAGAAGGATGAGGCGCTGGCGGAGACAGATGACGGTATGGAGAAGCAGGAGATTGAAGAAGAGAGCGATATCAAGATGGAGCGGATGAAGGATATATTTGAGAGGGCGAGGGCGGATGCTGAGAAGAAGAGAGAGGTACCCGACTGGGCGATTGATGATATCAGCTTTGGTTTCATGGTTGATCCCGTCACTGTAAGATCTTTGTCAGACGGCATCTGGGTTATAGTCACTAATTGGTTTTTACAGACGAAGACTGGAAAGTCGTATGAGCGCTCATCTATCATGGAACATCTCCGACGACATCCGAGCGACCCTCTAACCCGTGAACCTCTTGTCGCTGCTGAGCTACGGCCAAACTTGGCGCTGAAGCAAGCCTGCGAAGAGTTCCTTGAGCAGAATGGCTGGGCGGCTGACTGGTAGAGTCCAAGTCAGAGAAGAAGGAAAGGAACCGAGAATCAAGCGAATTATAGGGCGGCTTGCTGAACAAATGTTTTGACTGTTTGGAGTTTAGGGCGTCGAGTAAGGCACATTTCATGCTTTCGCATTGCGTGGCGTTAGTGGAAATCACGAATTGCAGGCATAGTCACTAGATATGATGCTGCAGCACATTGAATTTCTTGGAATGAATACATTTGATATTACTACTCTGAACCATTGCACATAGAACAAACCCATAACTAGCCTTTTTAACGTCATACAACTGATCTTGATTCATCATGTCATGTTGCTATCCTCCATCAACCCGGCTTCCATGTCCCACAGCAGTTTTGTATATACAGGTAGTCATCAAGCTCGCGCTCCGTCCAAGACATATCTATTCCCTACCCAGGAGCAACGACATCATACAAGCGCTATGCAACCGAATGCCCCTAGCAAACCAGTTACCCAAAAACAAACACCAACAACGCCATGCAAATGCATATTTTTACTCAAAATACGACTCCGAGTGCTGCTTTTCCCCAGCGGATTGCCCCCTAGAGAAAGGCTGGGCCGGGCTGGCTATCGTCCTTGACGAGTCCTGCCTGTTCCTCCTCGGTCGGGTCCTCGACATGCGACGTTGATCTAGACGATGAGTGAGGCCGCCGGAACACATTATGGAATGAAAACTGACGACGTGTTGTGTCCTGGAGTGTTCCATGAGGCGGGGGCGTCGGAGGAGCTAGACTGTTGTTACTGCGGAATGACGCCCCTCGGTACTCAGTATCCTGACCATCATACGCATGTTCGCGAGTTTGACCATAGTAAGCATCGTGTTCTTCGTCGGCCTTGTCCCGGGGGACAGCAATCTCAGTCAGAGGAACGGGATGCATAGGGCTTCGGGGACGCGGCTTGTCGTCGTCTTGATCACTAGCGTGTCGACCTGAGAAATTGGTAAAGCCTCGGGCTCGGCCACGAATAGTACCGGCAATACTCGAGAAGAGATTGTTTCCGTCGTTGTGGTTATTGTTGTTGTTGCGATCGTCATCTTCGTCATCGTCGTCAGCAGCGGTGGGTGGAAACTGTGACATGCCTAGCGGGGGGTGCTGTCTTGGACTGCTCGGCGGTACGGCAAAACGGGGAGAGATGGGCGGAGGTGGCGATGTTATCGACCCGGCCCTCGAGCTGCTAATTGTTCCGGTCCTGAAAGTCATTGTTCTTCTTCTTCTCAAGCCATCCCATTCCCATTCTGGCTGCTGTCCGTCCTCGCGGATAGGATCCATGGTCTCCATCATCATCTTTTCCTCATGTAGTCGCTTGAGTTCTTCTGCTTCCATTCTAAGTCGTCGTTGCGAAATCTGTCGTACAATGGCAGCGGCTCCACGGATGGCATCGGCCTTGGGCTCCGTCTCTGGCTGTTCCTGCTCGGCGATAGTCTGGATCTGGTCAAGGTCGCCATTGAAAACAGCAGCATCGGGCACGTCTTTTGCTGATTTTGAAAGCTGTAATAAAACTACTCCCGAACAAATCGTTAAGAAACCTAAAACAACGGTGACGATAGACTGGGCAGTGCCCTTGAAACCTTGGAATAGAATCGCCGATGTGATAATGGTCGTACTGGTAAAGTAGACATAGTAAGTCGGAGTAACGAGTGCCGCGTTATAGATGTTGAGCGCTTTCTATATGAAGTCAGTAACTGAGACAAGAGTGAGACCCAGGTTTCATACGTTAAGATAAATAATCTCCGTTAACAGTGTCGAAATGACAAAGACAAAGAGAACCCAAAGGAACCACTCCTTGTATTGGGGTTTTCCATCAATCCAAGCAATGATGGCAGCACCCAGTCCTTGGGTTGCTACGACACTCAGCCCGCCGACCCAACTGCAGATGGAAATATAGACCAACATGTTCTTGTTGCCATATCTCGGTCCAACCCAGAAGGCAGTGAAAATGGAGCCGACTATGATGATGCCCGCATAAGTGAGAAAGCCTGGTGTTATAAAGTATTTTTGCATCTCCTGAATATCTTTGACAGACGAGGAATGAGGAGCGTTCATAACGATAACGACCGAGCCGACAATGCAGAGGAAGCAAGCGACCTTTCCAACCATGCTGAGACGTTCCTTGAGAAAGATGGCAGATAAGATGGCGGTGATGACGACGGACAAGGCGCCCAGAGGTGTGACGAGAATGGCATCAGTGAAGGCGTATGCGACAAAGTTGCAGATTTCGCCAATGATCATAAGTGTCATGCCTGCCCACCAGTAGAAATTCTTGAGGTATCCATATCCTTCTCCAGCAATCTCATTGTATTTCTCGTTCGCGCGCAACAGGCCGACCTTCTTGAGGACGAAGGAGATGCCGATAAAGACACCAGAACCAATAGCCAGACCGATACCAACGGGTTTATAGAATCCAGGTCGATCACTTGCGTCGCCGCCAAGCCCGCCGCTTCGTGCAAAGATGTCGGCATCCATTGCGAGATGGATGTAGACGTAAGGGCAGTCGATAGTCGGGAGAGGAGAAGAGGAGAGAGAAGAGTCGAATTGGCAATCTGTAACTTGTTTGACCACATGTGCGATGGTGACGATATCGATTGCGGCAGCGACGAAGGACTTTGGTTTATAGGGGTAGATGAAGCAAACTCTATGTGAGGACAGGTCATAAGAATAAAGAATTGAAAGTATAAAACCAAGCGCAAAAGTAATTGCAAGGTAGGGACATATGCAAAATAAAGAGGTTGAGAGAAACGATGCTGCCCAGAACCTTGGATCTGGAAGTAAAGAAACCTTGGAAACGGCGTCGCACACCAAACAAAGACAAACCCCAGCTTAGAGTTTGTGATGAAAGAGATGGATGGGTGGGCGCTCCTGAGACAACCAAAGGACCATGTACCTGTACTTGCTCCGCCCATTTAGGCGCTCCCAGGCTGTTCCAGCTGCAACCTGCCAACTTTCTCCAGCGGCCCCCAGCCAACCACCTCAGCCGAACCTAAACAAGCGACAACCTCCCGCAAGCCGTGCCGTGCAGTTCGGCGCCTCAGTGACAGACAGACAACCCGAAGCCGAATGGACGTTGAGGCTCATTACAACTTCCTTGGCTGCCATTAATTACTTTGCGGGGGTCTTCCATGCTCTCACCGAGATGTCCAGGGCCATCACCCGCGCAACGGGCTCTTGGACCACTCATGGCCACTATTCCCTAACGTCAGCATGATGGGATCAGCTCCTAGGAAAAGGAAAAGCCTATGACACCTGAACATCGGCCTTTTCGAGCCTTTTGTTGGGCCGCATTGATGACTTGGAGATATCTGATAGGGGTCCTGCTATCGATCGATTCTTGACCTGCCCATCTCGGTAAGCCATGGCGCCGCAGCATTGGGTGCATCATGTACAGGTACTTGTCCTTAGCCCCCAAAAAGCCACTTACATACGTACTTTGAGTGGCTAGCGATGACGACGAAGCATTGCGCATTTCCTGGCCAAAACGTAGATTGACAGGATCTTTTCCTGCCCATCGGAAACGGACTTCACTCATTACCTAGCCAAAGTGTTTTTGTCGGCAATTGACACGCTGACAGGCAGACCGCTTTCAACTCTGCTGTATCTACAAATGGTGGAAGCGTTGACCGCTGAATAACGGACGTCTTTAACTGAGCTGATGGTGGCTACAAACTGTAGGCCAAGGCGGACTCTACTCAAGCGCATCCGCCAACGTGGGGTGGGCGTTCGGTAACGATCTAGACTTTGGCTCTGGGGGGTTTTCAGCTGTGAATGCCTCTCAACTGCCAGAACATAACGGGTTCTATATTTCAGCAGTTTTGATACATCCCAGAGCTCCGTGTCCGCAGGAGTTTATAACATTCAGGTGTGGTCAGCAATATTAAACGCTGATCCCCGAAGACTCCGGTTGCCCTCTGCCAACCACACACAATCCGATGAAACGTTAATTGGACGTCCTGTTCTCTTACAGCCAGCGAAAAGGCGGATGGAAGGGATTCTCCGCAGCTATTTCTGTCTCGGGACGACTCTGCATGCACGCGACTCAGGCTGTTTCGCCTCCACGCACACCAATTGCACGCATGGTGTTTCAGAGAATGTCTCTTCTTTTCCCTTAGCGAGTCTGATCGACAGCGAATCAACAAGTATCAAAGTCTCTACTTGCAGGTGGGTCGACAATCGACCGTTTCCGCCCGGCTGGACACTCCGAATCAGCGTTTTAGGATCCATAACGGTTGGGGGACAAGCGAAAGCCTAGGGCCCTTGATACGAACACGAATCTAGGGTTGCTGAAGATCTCGAGTGGTAGTGGTACATACATAAGCTTAACATAGTCCCCAGTTGACCGCTACTATAATAATGGGCAGATTCCAAAGAGTTCGGTCGATGATAGTACCATCTAAGCCATGACTCTGCCACCAGACTCAGCAGAGCATACCGTTGCATGCAAGTCAACGGACCGTTTCTTCTGCATCTCCACGGCGTGTGAAATAGTCGAACAATATCAGATGGCTTACGCTAATGCATACAATGTTTCCTTCGTTTCCTATCGTGTCAAAGGGGTATCTCGATCTCATATTCATAATGGCCTATCCAACTTCAGAATTCCATCTCTTGCCATCCCATCTCACTTCTTCTGAGGTGGAACAATCTCGGCCAACCACTTGCTCACCCTCTCATTAAGCGGCAACTTGGTCGACTCACCAACCTGCTTAACAAATCTCTCCTTCAGAGTTTGATAAGTCACCTTCGCCGCATCCGCCTGCGCTTGGCGAGCTCTCCATCTCGCAGTGCATTCAGCCTCCCTCTTGGCGCGGGCCTCTCTTCGTGCCTTTATGCGCTCTAGTGGGATTTCCTTTCCAGTCATCTTCTGCACCTTCTCCCAAAAGAGGATATGTTGAGCCTCATCATCTTGACATGCGTTGTACATGACGGCTTCTAGAGGATTCCTGAGCATGTGTTGAAAGACAATGCTGTACTCGTTTTTCTTGGCTGTTTTGGAGAACCTGAGGCCCATGTCGATAGCAGCCTTTGCCATATCCTCGGCGCCGGGGATGAACCAACTCAAATCCAGGAGAAATGTTTGTGCGCCAGGATGGAGTTCGGTTATTGGGATACCTTGAAGAAGACTTCGAAGTCGCGTAGAAAGTTGTGAATTATGCAGTGAGGGAGATGCACTCAGCTTTGTCGTCGCTGGGCCTTGCGCATGGAGGGGGTTTGACACGGCGGAAGTGTCTATCCTCTGTCGCTTCGTAGACTGATCTCGCGGAGGAGGGCATGGTGTCTCATCGCGAGGCAAACTCCTCTTTCTGTTGATGGGTTTGGGCTCATCGTTCTCAGTCGGCATGCCATTGACCAGCAACAACAGGTCGTCCCACATACTCCCTTCTGGATAATCATCATCTTCGTCATCGTCGTCGTCCTCCTCTTCATCCTCTTCATCATACTCTTCTTCATCTTCGTCTTCATCCTCGTCATACTCTTCTTCATCCTCATAACCCTCCACATCCTCATCCTCATCGTAATATTCATACTATAACGAGTTAGTCCCAAATGCCCCTCAAGCTCAAGGATCTTGAATTTTTCAATACATACGCTGGTCGAGGCTTCTTCCTCATGCTGCGCCGCGATCATCACAGTCAAAAGCGCCGCAAGTTCGGCTCGCTCACTCGCCCGGATATCCTGCTTGATAATGTCCTCAATGACAATATTCTCGATGAGCTGAGAGGTAATCCCTGATCCTTCTGGATACGCGTCCTTTGGATACCACGACATTTTTCTCGGGCAGATTTCGACTGAGAGAAGTGGTGATGTCGACGTCAAGAGATGGTAAATCTCTCTGTCCTCATCATCACATCAGAGACGGGCGGTTGGTTTTATTCCGTCCGTCGTGTCCGATGATAAGCAATGTGGAAAGCCCAAGCAGTGGGGGAAGAATGAGCCCTGACCAATCAGAGCCATTTTCGCGGATCATAGGGCCGGTCTAGATTCCTCGGCGTTGAACATGATTTGAGATTGATCGCTTATCTCGTATACTTTGTTCCGGGAGTCGAGGCTCTCAACTACAACTATTGCGGCGTCGTATATATCGCCTTTCCCATGGCGCACATGGATATGATTCCCCTCGGATTGCAAATCTGCAGCTGATTACTATCTTTAAACATTCCTATCAGGGCATGCCAAGTACCGAATGTATCCATAAATTAGGCTATAGACCCCCTGGTCATCCTAAGCCTTAGTCTTGATCCTGAAATTACGAGGTTGCTTTCTTTCAGGGACGAGATCCTCCGATCCATCGCGCTGCCTATCCCAAAGGCCTCAGATCGTATGCTGCCCTATCAGCTTAGTTGAAACCCTAGTATGCAAAAGTGTATGGCCAGCGTTAGCCGTTTGAGACGATGCAACGGGGACATAGTCTCACAATATGAACCAATCGCTCACCGGAGCAATATGGAGATCAAGGGACCCTTTTCATTCAAATGGCGTCTCCATCGCCCTGACTTTGGGCATCCTTAATGATCCCTCGACCTGGATCATTCACGTCCAAGCTCTTTTAGTTCGTCGCCTTTGTGTCTTGTCTTTGTCTTTGCCTTTGCCTTTGTCTTGAATTTGCGATCGCGCCGGCGCACCTATCAACTCCACTAGATTTCTTTACAATTTTATATTGCTCGTCTATTCGACTGCCATTACTATATTTACAATGGCGAATGCCGGTGCCAAGTCGCTGGCTGAGGCCATTCCCGAGTGTATGAGCTCGTGCTGGGACATCAGTATTGCGTCGACTGGTTGCGACGATGGTGACTACGATTGCTGGTGTTATGCCAAGAACCACCAGACTGTCGTTGATACCATGGAACAATGTCTTGGTAACCAAGAGAGAAAGCTTAAGCAGACATGCTCTAAAGCCGACCAATTCAGTGTGTAGCTATTCCCACATCATGAGAAGTCCTTACTAACATCAAGCCAGAATATGAAAATAGCTACTGGAAGATTTGCGAACAATACTGGGAAGATTATGGAACCGCCACCGAACCAACAGGATCAGCAACTTCGGTATCATCGGCAGCTAAGGCGACATCGACTTTGGAGGTCTCGGCATCACAGACCACCTTGACCTCATCACTCTCAACGGCTACCGCCGACCCATCGCGAACCAACGACTCAGAACAGGCGGAAGCATCTGGCGAAGTAAACGGAGTAACCGTCCAAGAGAACAACGGCCTATCGACTGGAGCGCAAGCTGGAATTGGCGTCGGTGTCGCCCTGGGAGTAATCTTCATCGGTGTCGCTGTATTCCTTTGGCTGCGAGAGAGGCGACGACGACGAAGCCTAGAGGAACAACTCAGAGTTGCCGAGGTCGAAAAGGCGAACGGCGGAAGTCCCCCGAATTACCAAAACCACCTCTACGAGATGGAAGGTGACCGGCCACACGCCGAGGAGCTGCGCGGTTGTATGAGGACTCCTGAGTTGGGCGCAGCGCAAACTTTCAAATCGGGGAGCTCAACAGAAGTTGCGCCTGTAAGCCCAACTGCATCTCACCAGGACTCGGAATTTTCAACTCATAGCTACAACTGGCCAATATCACCAGAGAGCCCGGCGCGCAATAGGGAGTCAGGGGCTCTTGGAGAATTACAAGAATCAAGCTTGGACAAGCGAGCTGCTCCATGATAACCCGTTCGTTACTTTTGGTCTTTATCAACTTCTGGTATACTATATTATATAATGACTTTTTTCTCTCTGACATTCTTCAAGTGAGTTGATACCAAGCTGTTTGCTGGTTCAGAGTCGAATCAAACGGAACGCCCCCGCTTTTGAAATAATTCCGTTCGTTGTATTGAGGTCGAAGATAATAATAGGAATGAGAATTCGAGCTCAACGCATTTAATTCCAAGCGTTTGACTGTTCTCAGGTATAAAATTCGGATTTCATCATCATCCCTCTACTCCGAACTTGAGATCGTCAACATCATCGTCGACCTCGAATCGACATTGACCTAGAACATCGACTCACAACACATCGACTCACGCCAGCTACCAAGATGGCTGACTACCGAAAGGCGAGAATCATCAATGAGGTCGTCAAACGCCTCTGGAACGAGCAGCCCGACGCTGCTATCAGCCTGAAGGTGAGTGATCAAGACATGCACTAGGATAGCAGGACTGACGACCTTCACCTTGATAGCGCTACATGGCCGAGACCGACCACATCAAGGACATCATGCAGGCTGTTGTTAAGGACATCGGCTACGCCATGGTCGATCTCGATCTCCGTGATGAGAAGGCCGTCGCTCTCAACCGCTGCAAGCACGATCTTGCTCACGCCGTGGTAAGTCTGCAGCTTTCCTTTTAGACGACAATGCTAATGAGAATTCAGGACGAGCACAACCGGCTCACCAAGGACAACTATGATCGCACCTTCCGTCCCCGTCTCGCTTGCTCTGTCAAGAGCCTCAAGCTCATCGGAGTCGTCAAGAATGATGAATCTGGTGGTGCTGAGGACAAGGACAGCGAGCCTCAGATGGAAGTGACTCTTCGATTCACGGCCCGCGAGTACAACGATTCCCCCCACTCTCTCACCCCGGGCAAGGACAACGTCTACCTCATGATGAAGGAGGCTTAAATGAGAGGCATCTCTTGACCTGACCATTGAGCTTGGATCATAGCATGGAGCTGGAGGCAGCGGCAGTGGAATGAAAGGCGTAGCAAGAACAGAGCAGAGAATTGCAGGGTTGAAATAGTCCCCTCTTGATGATGAATTAAATTGCTCTTTGCTACGAAACCAACATTGTGATGTGACTGTGTTTCTTGTGATGCATGGCGGGGTGGTCGTAGGATTCGCCGAGGTGATATCGATGACGAGACGAGACAACAAGGCAAGAACTCGTCGACTTGGACTTTTCCATTCAATATTTTTTCAAGCTAGGAACTTTTATTGAAGCTATTCGTCTTCAATATTTGAAGCCTAATATTTTTAAAGGTGATTTAGATTCACGCTATCAAATGCTACAAATGTTGTTCTTTGTTCCTCCCCACAATTTATTTCACTGCTCCCTAGGCCTGAACCTGGACTACACGCTATTTCTCTCCCTTCCACAACTTATCTCATCTCTTTGATACGCCTCATCACTTCTGAATTATGAATGAAGATAAAGATGCGCTTTCGAATGGCGCAGACAACAGCAATAGAGCCGAAATCCCCACCACTGCTCCATTCAGCTGTTTCCAGTGTCGGAAGAGCAAGCTGAAGTGTGACCGTATAAGACCATGCTGCGGTCGTTGTATCAAACAAAGCTACGAATGTGTTTATTCCACCTCAAGACAACGCTATCAGTCCAAAAATAGGGGACAGGCAAAGGAGTTGGAGGCCAAACTCGGTGAGCAACTATTGTCGCAACTGCTGCAGCCTAGTTTACTATTTCGATATCAGGACATTGCTAAATTTGTTAATCGTAGGACACCTGGAGAGGCTGCTGCAGAATTCAAAAAAGACAAAAACGACCTGCAGTGAAGGAAACCAATACCAATCCGATGGTATTTCGGTTGCCGATATCACACCGCCGGAACATCAGTATGACGAGGTCATGAGGCTTGGTCTGTTCGAAGAGGCCCCTCCTCGCGAACTTATTGAAATATTGTAAGTGATCCTTTAGCAACATTATCTGGTCAGTAACCTTTTATAACATATCAAAACAGAATAGATATATACTTCGATAAAATCCATCAAGCAGCGCCCATGTTACATCGACAGCGCTTCATGACATCTCTCTTCTTGCCTGATCACATGAAACCGCCAATGTGTCTTCAGTACATTGTCATGGCGTTTGCTGCAGAAACCACCGACTTGTATCGCCACCTAGGCATGCCATTCTACAAACGCGCTAGAACCTATCTGCAGGGACACGATTTGGGGGTAAGTTGTATTACGATGCATTGGCTTCGAAGAGCTAGCTGATGTTTGTACAGGATCTTAAAGAAAGCTCCAGATCGCTTGGTCACGCACAAGCATGGGCTCTCATATCCTGCTTCGAAGCTGAACACACCATGTTCGCCAAGGCTTCTGTCACTCTATCTTCTGCCATTCGAGTCGCGCAGATGTTGAATTTACACCAAGTTGATGTTTCTCAATCAAGTGATAGTCATCTTGTTGATTGGATTGGGGTTGAAGAACGACGCCGGACTTGGTGGACCATATTCTGCTTTGACCGCTTTGTTTATGCAACAACTGGATGGCCAGCTCTTATTCATAACCACAACGTGAGATGTTAACATTCCGAGCTCATGTTGAACGAGTTACTGACCATTCATCCTAGATAAAAACGCGCCTTCCAGTTACAGATGAAGCGTATGCATGCGGACGAGAAGAACCGACACACTTTCTAGGAGATCAGCTTCTTGAAGGCGAACAACACTCTTCATTCGCCGGAAGAGTCCTTACGGCACATATTTTCCACCGTACCATAGAGCACAATTGTTCGGATAGCAGCCAAGGACAAGGCCCTGAAGACCCGAATAACGACTTATACTGGCAAAGACATAACTCTATCGATAATGACCTCAAGTTCATGGTATTAACGCTTCCAAAGAGCCTATGTCTTCCCACCAACTATAGGAACCAGAACGCCGTGTTCGTCAATATCATGCTACATACTGCTACGATATGTCTTCATAGGGCGGCTTTATGGAGGATGAAGTCAAATCTCGAAGGGCTACCTAGTTACTTGATTCGACTATCACAAGATCGCTTAGTTCCAGCAGCGGAAGAGATCCTCAACATTTTCAGGATGATACCAGATCTCAGCACGACCTTCACCAATCCGCTCATTTGCTTTGCTGCATACATGGCTGCTCTGGTCTTTCTGGCCTCCACCTCTCCGACTGAGCCCGATTTGCAAAACGAAGAGAACCTCGAATTTATACTCAAGATCATGGTTGCTTTCAGTAACACAAATCTTGTAGTCGACGCATTGGCAAGTGAGTTGGTTAAAGAAATGAAACAATGTGGCATCACGTCCTCCGCGATGCAAAAGGTAGGAAAGTGATTCCCTGTGTGCAACGCTCACTAACGACAGAATACAGGCGAACTTACAGGAAACATCTCTGGAAATCCCGTTACTTGCTACGCAACGCCTCTATTCTTCTGGTCAATGATCATGATCTCATTAATGTCGCATGGCATGCAAACGAAATACTCCCTGATCATCTGGATACAAAAAGGCAAGCTTCTTGGGTGTAATCACGAATTGGTATTATTACAGGTATCATTCTGTGTCTTGATATCGAACAAGCATCTTGGTCCCACCGAATCTCCTCTAGCAATCGCCATCTGATTACTTTCGAGCAAAGTCGCTTTCCGTCTCAAGCCAAGATCCAAAGCTCTTGAGCCCAGGGTATTCTTTCCTCAGCGTCTTCAAATCCGCGCCAAAACCAACATCATTGAACCACTTGAACATATATCCCAGCTCCTTGACCATTGCCATCATCGGGTATACCACGAGGCTGAAAGCGTACGGAAGATCACGTCCTGTCTTCTCCTTGAAGACCTTTTCAACTGTCTTCAACGTCAATTCATCGCCTGCGAGCGATAGAGCACGGCCTTTGTATTCTTCTGGACGAAGGAATGCTTGCGCGCCAACAACACCCACATCACACACGGAGACCAACTGGATGGGTTTCTCCTTGACAGCCAGCTTCCATGCTGTGACAAAAGATCTTCCCAAGAAATTGTCGGTCAAGTTCTCCATGAAAGCCACTGGTCGTAGGATGAACCATTGCATATCCGTCTTGGCGGTACGCTCGATAAGATGCGTCTCAATCTCGTGCTTGGCGATAAAATGTGGTACGTCAGTAGGGTTCTTTCCAGAGTCTGCACCATGGCGGTCGACCGAGGTGTAGACGAAGAACTTGACGCCAGCATCTAGCGCAGCGTCGACGAGAGCCTTGCCCTGACCAACTTCGCCGCCTCCTCCTTGACCGAAACCCATAGGGACCTATAGAAGAACAAGGTTACTATCTGCAACATGCTGTTGAATAACTGGACTCTCTTACCTGGACACTGAACGCTCCCCAGATAGGCTGCTGTGTGATACTCCGGGCAGTTTTAAAAATTGCTGCAGGATCGGCTAGATCTCCTTGGACGAGCTTGATGTTGGACGACTGCTTGAGGAGCTTTTGAGCCGAGGGGGAATTGGCGTTTCTGGTGACAGCGAGAATCTCTAGATTGGCCTTCTGCTTGACGAGTTCCTTAAGGACGGCACCGCCTTGCTTTCCAGTTGCACCACAGATTAGAACTGCTCGAGACATTGTTGGTGGTGTTCAGGTTGTCAATTATTGGAAGTCTGAAGGTAGAGAATTGGGCTTATAAAAGAAGCGATAGTTGATTGAGTGAGAGCTGTTGGATGGACGGTTATTAGGAGTGATGTATCAAGCTTCTTATATCACACAGGTCCTTCGGCCAGCCATCCATCACAATCTGCAATCTCATCTCGATGTCATCTAACACATTAAACTCATTACAAATCACCCAACTGGCTAGGACTCCGTCAGGACCAAAGCGACGGTATTCAAAGTGCCGGGCTCATAACAAAAGGGTGCTCATCTGTGGAATTCCCGGCGTGGGAGCGGCCGAAAAGGTGGAGACGGATAAATTTCGCCCTCCGAATTGTGCGGACCCGTACCGAAGCACCTCCGATCCATGCCTACGGATCAATTATTCGGGCACCGAATTTATCGACCGCAACCTCCAACCCGGGCCAACATTAAGGAATGTGGATCTTCAATGATGCTCATATCAGAGTAGTTAATGAAGGTTGTGATTAAAGCTTATGAATGACGAACAAGCTATTCGTATGCAGTTACTTCATCAAGTATTCAGCTAAGACCATGCCGAAGCCCTCAGCACTTCCGAGTTTATACATAAGTACCTTAGCTATGAATTTGATATGTCCAATATTATGCAAGCTTCTAATTATTGGAGTGGACTTACGTCCTTTTTCAGTCTTCTTATAATTATAAGATGATAATCCTGATCATGTAAAGTGGAGATTTATCAACCATTAAAAGAAAGTTTCTAATTGCTCGAGAATGAGTTTGGCCCAGGTGCTTCATGCGCCATATTCATAGCTGCCCACTGTGCATAATACCGTGCGAGTACTGTACATCCTCAGCCAACCATCCTGAGTCGGCAATTTGTGGATGCGTTTTGAAGCTTCACCCGAAACAACTCTCGCGCGTCGTTTGTAAATCCATTGGGAGCTGGCCCGGCCCAGCATCACTTCCCAGTCATGTCCGCCGCTCTCTTTCGATCACGAGCTGCCGCCTCCGGTACACGAGCGGCTTCCTCCGCGCGTCCTGCTCTCCCTAGAACACCCGTCGTACAGCGCCGCTATCAATCATCCTCGTCTTCGTCCGGTGACGGAGCCGGCCAGCTCAAGGTTGCTCTCTATGGCAGTGTTGCTGCTGCCGCCATCTACGGCTCATACCTCTACGGTACCGATACCCGAGCTTTCTTCCACCGATGGGTTGTCCCTCCGTTTCTGCGCTGGGCGTACCCTGATGCCGAGGACGCCCACCATGCTGGTACCACGGCATTGAAGGTGCTCTACGAGCTTAACCTCAACCCCCGCGAGCGCGACACAACACTCAACTCGCCTGAGCTCGCCATCTCCGTCTTCGGTACCGAATTGCAGAACCCAATTGGCATCTCTGCTGGCCTCGACAAGGACGCCCAGATCCCAGATGCGCTGTTTGACCTCGGTGCTGGCATTGTCGAGGTTGGCGGCTGTACACCTCTCCCTCAGGCTGGCAACCCTAAGCCCCGAGTTTTCCGCGTTCCCAACCTTGATGGCATGGTTAACCGATATGGACTGAACTCCCGCGGAGCTGACGACATGGCTATCCGACTACGAGACCGACTTCGACGATTCGCTCGATCCCTGGGCGTGACTGAGATTGACGTTCTCAACGGCGAGGCCAGCGTTCCTCCTGGTAGTCTACGAAAGGGCCGACTTCTAGCTGTCCAGATTGCTAAGAACAAAGAGACGGACGAGCGGGATGAGAAGGCTATTGCCGATGACTACGTCTACTGCGTGCGAAGACTGGCACGATACGCTGATGTGCTGGTCGTCAACGTCAGCAGCCCTAACACTCCCGGACTTCGTGATCTTCAGGCAACTGAGCCCCTAACACGGCTTCTGAGTGCCGTGGTTGACGAGGCTGCCAAGACTGACCGAAAGCAAAGGCCCAAGGTCATGGTCAAGGTCTCGCCTGACGAGGATGAGGATACTCAAATGTCGGGAATCGTCGAGGCTGTTCACCGAAGCGGTGTTGATGGAGTTATCGTGGGAAACACCACCAAGCGAAGAGATGGTATAATCCCTGAGGGTGTCAAGCTCACTGCTAAGGAGCGATCAAACCTCATGGAGACTGGTGGTTACTCAGGCCCTGCCATGTACAGCCGAACGCTTGACCTTGTCGGACGATACCGCAAGATGCTGGACTCTCAGTCTTTCGAGGCCCACACCGGTGTTTCCGGTGGTGCCCAGAAGGTCATCTTTGCTACGGGAGGTATTACCAACGGTGAACAAGCACAGAAGATCCTCAACGCTGGCGCAAGTGTAGCAATGATCTACACAGGTCTGACATATGGTGGTTCCGGTACTGTGACCAGGATCAAGCAGGAGTTAAAAGATGGTGTAAAGAACTAGACATGCCATAGCAACATTTCACGTTTTATTTGTTTATCACAGGCACACAATTGGGACGAGTCATATGAAAAGAATGTGATTTTATTGTTTCTTTTTCTTTTGTGTGTAGGTACTGAAGGAAAAGTTAGCAGACTGGGGATGGGGGATTTACCTCATAGTGGACTTGGCCGTCGTGGGAAAGTCAAGCAATCAAGCCAAATGTCAATCTAGGAAAGACGTCAGTATCAAAACTCCATATCCGAACTCCAAATTCCAAACTCCAAAGAAGATTCGCTGGGCAGAGGATGACAGAAGCGATCCCATTATTCATGAAGCCTCTGAATGATCTTCTGCACGTAACCGCCGATGGCATCCTTGATGGTCGAAAGCTTTTTCTCTGCCTTCTCGAGCTCACTTAGAGCATCGTCGACGTTTGTACCCTCGGAAGGGCTGTCGATCGCCTTTCTGAGGGCGTCGCGGATGGCCCCAGTGTCCACGGCGGAATCAATATCATCCTGGATCCGCTGGAAGACTTCCGCAGCCTGGCGTAGTTCCCGTCCCTTCTTGGCCACATCATGGCTGCGGTCTTTGGCGATCTCGCTGTTGCGATCACGCTGTAAACGGAGATCATTGCACTCCGTTTTCAACGTCTCAATTTCTTCGCGGTATCGCTCATGGGTCCACGAGTCGGAGGGTTCCCGCATGGGGAACTCCTCCTCCTCGTCTGCCTCGGTCCGGTGGCGTACAGGCTGCTCACGAAGGGGCTGCGCAGAATTGCGCTTGCTAGAGCGAGTGAAGATACCTTTCAGACCCTGAGACGGCATGATTGCGGCGTGAGATGAGAAGAAGTTGGTGGTTGTTGAGTTGGGATAGGGGTTGGCGAGTCTGCAAATGGTTTGGTCTCTTCTGATATTATTGCAAAGTCAGGAGAGTGAGTTGAGTTGGAAAGAGTTGTAAGTTGGGACGGAGCGGTTCTGGTTTTTATAAGAGAAAATATAAAGTGAATTCGACAGCTTGGTGGAATTTCCGAGGGCATATTCTCTGTACCGGGACTGTTCTATAGGTGGGAAGAAGCATTGTACACATGTTCATATAGTTGTACGTTTAATATGTGAGGGAATGAAGAGTCTGAGGCTTTGTTCGAGAATGTATTTCTATACATATTACGATATTGGTAGGTGAACAACATGAACAATAGCGTTGTGGGTATATCACTTCAGTCTTCCATGTTCAGTGTCTTGTTCGTCTTTCATCTATGAACACGTATGTTGTAACTCTGTTGTTCTCGGAAAACAACAGAGGTAGTAAACTACCCAGGGTTTCAGTTAAACTGTATCATATCTTTAGATTTGGAATACCTTACCTGGGGCATTGAACTGCATGCCGCACCATACTCAGCATGGTTGATGCTAGAGTGCTAATGATATTCGGTCGGGGCTAGGAAACTCGGGCATCTATTTTGTTTCTCATTCTTTATCAATCATACTAAGATTCCAGACTTGTTGCAGAAGGAAAATATGATATGGATGGTCGATTTGACGGAACATTGCCTAAGTGATGTTATTTTTGCCCATAAACTTGCTTCCTTAGAGAGGTTTTTGACTATGAGCCCCCATCAATACGAAATGCTAACTATTTCAGTAATAGCAACATTAAACCCCTAGTGCAGATAAAGAGGGCAAAGTAGAGAGGTCTTCAATAATGAATGTTTCATTTTGTCCAGCCCCAGGGACGTGTCTGTTCTGGTGCTGTTTTCAACATTTTCTGTGTGTTGCTCCTCAACCGCAATCTATCCCTGATATCTCTAGCCTGTTCTCTTTCTCTCTCTTCAAATCAAGTGCTCTTTATGGCGCCCTTGTCTCCGTCTTCGTCGTTTTCATCGGCTCTGTCAGCTACCTCAGCGTCTGAGTCCTGGGGCATATCCTGCTGCGGCCTAGAACGGCCATTTGCCGGCTTCATCTCGTGTTCGAGTTTGTTTGCATACAATGAAACTCTAGCAGAGAGTATATTGATGTCATGAAGGATATTCTCAACTATGGTGCTCGAGATCTCGTTATTGGCAGCGTCTTTGATAGTGTTGATATAACCTGCCACTGCGCCATTCAATGCATGAAGACTGATTTCCCAGAGGAGAAGGAGTCTTTCAGTAGTGGATGTGTCGGGCGGTAGTTGAAGAAATGCCATTTCGTCATTCTCTATAGTTGTTTCTGTCCCGGAATTCATGGTTGTGGAGTAGGACGTTTTGTATTGTGTGCAAGGGGCGCTGATGAAAAGATTACTCTCTTTTCAGCTGACAAGCCCCTTTTTATATTAATATGGCCAGCAATGATTTCAGGTGCTCTCCGTAGAGTTTCTTTGATGCGCCTTTAGCCACTTAAGGAACTATCAAGAAGAAGAGATCCCCTTCACCTTCTACAAACAAGGGTTTGTTTGTGACCTGCAAGTCTTTCATCGCGTGTTTGCATGATTCTTTAACATCATTATACATGGAACGTGTAGACCAAGGCTAGGTCCTTGGTGGTGGTTGATAGCCAAGACAGACAGTTTACTTTGTTTATATCCTCATCTGGGTCTTTGTTACAGGGCACTAACAAGGGGTGGGGACAGCTTTGTTAAAGAGAAGCTCAGTTCACTACATACATCAGGAGGAGAATGACTATACAAAGTACAGTTTTGTTGGCTTTTTGAAACTTTCAATGGTAAATTCATGTGAAAAGAGGTAATTCTGTTCCTTAATAGAAGAGGGGATACAATAGAACCCATATGCAAGATATTGGTACAATGCTCCTCATAGGCAGGTCTGCCCCTGCACTCACGAATAACCCCAATATGATAGACACACGTTTTTGGTTTCCGTGAGCCTGACTCCTAACCCGTCTAATTTTGTCGAATAGGGAGTTACTCCAGCTTGCCCTAGTTCCCAACGCCGTAGTCAAGGGTAGTACGTTAATCCCAAGTTCCATCAGAAGGCGCTCCAAGCAGGAACAGAATCTAATCAGAGTACTCCAGAGCATCGATAACGTCGTCGTTAGTTGGAAGTGGCTGAACCATCTCTCGAAGCTCCTTGTACATGTTGTGCGTCCGGATGGTCCAGTCAAGCTCGATGCTACACTGCCGTATGAGGGTATCAATGTTTTGGTGGCTTTGAACTTGGCCCACAGGGAGATGATCTTTGACTTCGTTGAATCGAGAGAGGCGGATTAGGAGCTCCTCGATGTGTGTATGTAGATGTGACATAAAGTTGTCGAGGAGTGGGAGGTGGCTGATGTCGATACCAATTACGTGAGACATATTGGCTGAGGTTTCTCGTTGTTTGATAGAATGAAAGCTGTGTTCTCAGGTAGAAGAGTTCTCTTGAATGAGTAGTGTCTAGATAATATAGGACGATGTAGAGAAGTGGTAAAGATCGAGATATTGGCTCTTGGGCTCTATATGTACTAAGCCCCCATATCAGCCGGTGAATTGTACAACCCAAGTCAATTCACCACCTTGGACGCGTGGTACTTCGAATGTTTGGGTTGCACTATGAATTAGCTCGCTTTGGTCGCCGGATAGATACAGTTACTTCTCAACACTTGAAATTTCATGTGTTAGTTACTTTCCATACCTATATCAAACGCTCGCGGCTAACTACTGGCAAATAGGCCTAGCTACCTACTGGATCCTTCTTCTCGGACCGTTTTACGTAGGTTAGCCTTATTTGTTCCATAAACCTGATGGAAGACAAACAGAATGAATCTCACATATTTGTCTAAAATTATAGGTCAACCCCCATCCCTCTCTCATTTGTAACCAGGCAGGCGGTTCAGCAGATAATCGAGATATCTACCTAACTTCAAGTAAGAAGGTAGAAAATGATAGAATAGTTTATACAATCTACCCTGAACTATATCCAATATGCTCTTAGTACTATAGTGACCTATCCTAAAGCTTGATAGGTGTCTCGACTATTTATTGAACCATCTGCTAGGCTTTAACTATAGTACTTGGGTACTAGGGTTGCTTAAACGCCAATCGATTCCCCAATTGATTCTCCAATCCAAAGTTTCCCGGCATAGAACAGGGTTTATGATTCAATTGATAACATCCAGGCTCACTACAGACGCCCATACCATAGACGGCTACTCTTGTACTTGGTTTGTTGAGCCAGCCTATCATTTCACTCATCAAACTTTAAGGCCATGAACCTTTTTGGGTGATAGGTAAGTAGGCCGCGGCGAATTTTCTTGAACTTATTTCTTTCACGATCATCATATAGAAACGTGGTACTTCGAATCATCTCGAGGTTAATGAACTTGGTTGATCCATCATGGAATCCAGCCATTCACGTGCTGGTAGGCCAACAGGGTAGCAGATAGGCTGAGATCCAGACTAGCCCAAGATATGCAACTTACCTACAACAAACAACACCCACCATCGAATCAGAAATCAACATTCGGCATTTGACTCAAACATGGGATGCGACTGCTGTGGCTCTCCGGCACTAACTCCGGAGTCGGTTACTGACCAGGCACCTCCTCCAAGTGACATCGGCAGCTGCAAGGATTCTTGTTGCGATGAGGACGACGCTGCGGCTGACCTGAAGGATGAAGTACCTGCAAACAGAGAGCAAATAGATGATTGCTGCACTTCCGGTGGCTGCGAGGACGACAAGGACGGCGATGACGATGATGCACCGGAATGCTGCCGCGGTAAATCCACCCCTTGCTGCAACGCATCTTGCCTTGACCGCTTGGCTATCCGCGAATGCGAAATGAGTGCTGCTTCTCAAGAGAGTGAGTACCTTCCTTTCAATCAAAAGCCCCTAGCTTTCTGTTTGCTAATGTTATGCTAGTAGACGCGATAGGCTGTGCCAGTTCTGGCTCTAGCTGCACTGGTGCAACTGATGGCAAGGCATGCAACAAGCATAGTCTTTCTGCTCTCGACCGTTATGGCGCAACCCTCCAGGCGCTTGGATGTATTTGTCGTGCTCTCATTGCTGTGGGCCAGGAATCTTGCTGTGAGACCCGGGACCGCCCGGCCATCGTGAGCAAGCCATGCTCCAAGAAATCGTCTTCCCGTTCCCTCTTGCGCACGTCGATGGATTCTTGCTGCAGCACAAGCTCCGTCACAAGGGATCAGGCTTCAAAGAACCGTCTTCGCCTCCGAAAGGGGTCGGCTGAAAGCGTTAAGACAGTCAAAGCGCCTCCTGCCAAGGACAACTGCTCCAAATCGTGCTGCTCGGCTGCCAAACCGGACAAGGTAGTCGCTGCGAAAAAGAACTGCACTAAGACTTGCTGCTCGAAAGATGCGGCCAAGGTCAAATGCTCTGATGCTAGTTTGGCTAATGACAAGGTTGCTGATGGGAACACTGATAAGAACAAGTGCCTTGATGCATGTTGCTCTGAGAAGCCTTCGACCAAAGAACCATTTGTCGATGAAGGCATTGTGTCCACTTGCCACAGTGAAGATAAAGTTGCTGAACAGCTTCCTGCGAATGATAGCTGCCCCGGCATCTGCTGTTCGACTACTGGGCGTGAAGCAAACTCCATTACAAAGAATAATTTCCCTGATTCGGCCTGCTTGAGCGATGGGCGTGCAGCGAAGTCATCAGCTCCTGCTTGTGCAAAGTCCTGTTGCAAGTCAGAAATAGCTGCGATTGTCAAAGAATTACCCAAGTCTACCTGTGCTAGTCCTTGTTGCAAGCCAACTGAGAAGGTTGTCGTCAAGGCCTCAGAGGACAACTGCGCCGGGTCTTGCTGCGGAACTCAAGACGTCAGCTCTCAGATTTTCTCCACCGATGATTGCGGCACCTCTGTTGTACCTGATATAGGCTTGGAGATTGAGAAGGTCTCGGTCCAAAGCCCTGAAGATGTAGAGAATCAGACGACAGGCAAAGAACATGTGGTTCTCAGCATCTCGGGTATGACATGCACTGGCTGCGAGACTAAGCTCAACAGAACCCTCGCCACGGTTCCTGCTGTCGGAGACTTGAAGACTAGCCTCGTTCTCTCACGTGCTGAGTTTAACATTGACCTCCACCTGGGTTCTATCGATGAAGTTATCAAACATCTCGAAAGAACCACGGAATTCAAATGTGAGAGAATTCAGACTCAAGGCTCCAGTCTAGATTTCATCGTGTACGGCAGCCCTGCCAGTCTCATTGAGAAGACATGGCCTGAAGGCGTCCTTGATATGAGCCTCGTGGAAAAGGAGATTGTACGAGTTTCTTTCGATCCTAAGATCGTGGGAGCCCGTGACCTCACTGAACGAACTTGGGACCCTCCTGTCAAGCTTGCTCCTCCTCGTGGAGATTCATCACTAGAAGCCGGCAGTAAGCATGTTCGCCATGTTGGGTACACGACACTATTATCCGCTATCCTCACAATCCCCGTTTTAGTCATGGCATGGGCCCCTATCCCTGAGAAGGAGGTTGCCTACTCTTCAGCTTCTCTCGCCCTGGCTACCGTCGTTCAGATTGTCGTTGCAGGGCCCTTCTACCCCAAGGCTATTAAAGCTCTCGTGTTTTCGAGGGTCATTGAGATGGATTTGTTGATTGTTCTGAGCACAAGTGCAGCCTACATCTTCTCAGTAGTCTCATTCGGGTATCTCATCGCCGAGAAGCCCCTCTCGACTGGACAATTTTTCGAAACGTCTACTCTTCTAGTGACTCTGATCATGGTTGGGCGATGGGTTGCGGCTCTCGCCCGCCAGAAGGCCGTCGAGTCTATCTCCATCCGATCCCTTCAGACGTCAACTGCCATGCTTGTCGACGGAAAGAGTGGCACGGAGCGCGAGATTGACGCCAGACTTCTCCAGTACGGCGATGTGTTCAAAGTCCTTCCGGATACCAGAGTCCCGACCGATGGAACCGTCATAACTGGCTCCTCCGAAGTCGATGAGTCGATGCTCACGGGCGAGTCTCGGCCCGTGGAGAAATACTCCAAATCTGTTGTAATTGCGGGATCTATCAATGGCCCAGGGGTCATGACCGTCCGCCTGAACCGCTTGCCCAATGACAATACCATCAATGCGATTGCCGCCATGGTCGACGAGGCTAAGCTATCCAAGCCCAAGCTGCAGGACTTAGCGGATCGGGTGGCCTCCTATTTTGTACCGGTGGTTGTCGCTTTAAACATTGCCACCTTTGTGATTTGGGTTGCTATTGGCATAGCTGTTCGTGGCCATGGTGGCTCTGAGGCTACCACCGAGGCGATCACCTATGCCATCGCCGTCCTCATTGTGTCTTGCCCTTGCGCAATTGGACTGGCAGTACCTATGGTCATTGTCATCATGAGCGGAGTCGCGGCTGAAAAAGGCATCATTTTCAAATCTGCAGATGCTATTGAGGTGGCTCACAAGGCGTCTTATGTTGTTTTTGATAAGACTGGAACCTTGACTCAAGGAAAACTTTCTGTTGTTGCAAAGGAGTGTGTCGACGAAAGCTCTCTTCCACTCCTTTTGGGTCTCATCGAGAACAGCCGTCATCCAGTTTCGATGGCTATAACGACTCACCTCAAGGACAATGGAGTTGAATCGTCAGCTGTTCCGGAACCGAAGACCCTGACTGGTAAGGGCGTCGAAGCTGTCATGAAAGGTCAGAGACTTAAAGCTGGGAATCCTCGCTGGTTAGGTCTCTCGGACGATCCTCTCGTTCAGTCAAGGCTTGCCCAAGGCAACACCGTCTTTTGTTTCACGATCAACGATCAGTTACAGTCAGTTTACAGCCTCCAAGATGAACTCAGACAAGATGCTTTGGAAACAGTTGAAGCCCTGCACATGCGCGGCATCTCGGTTCATGTGGTCTCTGGCGATGATAATGAAGCTGTCCAAACCCTAGCATCGAAGCTGAGCATTCCAAGGGACAACGTTCGCTCTCGAACCTCACCTGCGGAGAAAAAGGACTACATTCAAACCCTCCTCGGTACTGCCACCGATCGCAAGAAGCCAGTCGTTGTCTTCTGTGGTGATGGCACGAACGACGCTGTTGCTCTAGCTCAGGCCACCATTGGCGTCCATATGAACGAAGGCACCGATGTCGCACAGTCTGCTGCAGACGTGGTCCTCATGCGTCCTACCCTGAGTGGTATTGTTACCATGATAGACGCCAGTCGAAAGTCTGTCAACCGCATCAAGTTCAACTTCTTCTGGAGCTTCTTGTACAACACTTTTGCGGTTCTTCTCGCTGCCGGCGCATTCGTCAACGCAAGGATTCCGCCCGAGTATGCGGGACTGGGAGAGTTGGTGAGCGTTTTGCCAGTCATCGTCGCCGCAGTGCTTCTGCGCTGGTCAAAGATCTAAGCAGGGTCTATTAAGCTACTCAGCATCTGCCAATGGTACAGCTTCTTTCAACTCTCATTTAGACTCAACCAGAAGTCTGTAGCTGGGCGTTTTATCTTATCGTTGCATTTCAATTTAGCTTAAGGGTGTTGTACTTCTGTCGCTACCGAATGCTCTAGTTTCTATTGCCATCAGGAAAGACGTCTTCATCGATGTTCAAACCATCAGTACTCTTCTATCCGGGCTCTATCTTGAGCCATTATTTTACCAATTGCGACTCGTCGTGCAAGGAACTACCAGAGACAACAAATTCATAGTAGAATGCGGAGGTCTTGGTCTCATACTTCTTCGATAGGGTACGTATTTAGGCAGATATTCAACAATGTTCACTCGCCGTCTCGTTGTTAAGACAAGGTAGAGCTGAACGAGAACAATGAAACATCTTGCCTCATAAAATACCTTCAGTGAGATTTGTAATGCTAACTGAACGATTGGTTGAGCTGTTCCTCTCCAGATGCCGGCCCAGTGAAAACCTGGGGTTCTCCAATTAATCGTCAGGAGTCTTTTCCCTTTTTCAAATGGTTATGCATGATTAGATAAACTTGGCTGTCTTTGGCTGTTTTCATAACAAGCAGAACAACTCGGAACACGCATCCGGGTTTATTACTGAGATAGGTGGACCTTACGAAGGGGCTACGGCTATACACCCGACGTCTCTCATTCATATATCCCTTTGGAGAAAATGAGCATCACCAAATGGAGTTGCGGAGTCGTATTGAGGGGAAGATACTGGATCAGCTTGCGAATAGATTTCCTAAGATCATGAATTTATACCGGATTTTGGGCTGCGACTGCTGGTCGGCCACCTGCGTCCAACCACCACCTATCTAATAACATAGAACCAATTCTGATCCCTCCTTTCTTGAATTATGGCTGAACCAATCACCTTTAATGGTACTGCTTACGTCGAAGGAGCAGCCTCAGCCACTTTGTTGGCAGCAGATCTCGAGCTGAGCTTCTGGGGCGGTGTCAATCAAGTCACGGGCGAGGTCATTGATCGTTTTCATCCGCTGAGCGGAAGGTTTTTGCAAGATACGATTTTGGCGATCCCTGGGAGTAGAGGATCATGCGGCGGCAGTGTCATCATGATGGAGCTAATCCTGAATAGCCGCGGACCGAAAGCACTCATTTTTGAGGGAGCCGAAGAAGTCATCACGTTGGGAGTCATGGTCGCTGATGAACTGTTTGATAAAACAGTGCCGGTGGTCTCTTTGGGACCTAAGGACTTTCGTCAGATCCTAAGCTGGGATGGAAGAGATGTTCATGTCCAAGGGGGACAGGTTTCAGATGCACCGTTAAAGACCGACCATATTGATGGAACCTCGAAATCTGCCAAAGGAATCAACACTTATGGCCAAGAACTTACCGATGCCGACCGAGCGATGCTCAACGGGGACAGCGGCGAAGCGGCCAGAGCCTCATTGAGCATTATTTTACGAATGGCAAACTTGATGAACGCCAAAGGACTAATGGATATTACTCAAGCACACGCAGACGCAGCCTGGTATGGTCCCGGCTCCCTCGCCTTCGGACAAAGACTTCGAGATTGGGGAGGAAAGTTTCAAGTTCCTACAACCATCAACTCCATCAACTACGATCAGAAACGTTGGAAAGCCCTTGGAATCGACGGAGAGCTTGGGACAGCATGTGATGATCTGGCCAAGGCTTACGTCGACATGGGAGGCAAGATCTCCTTTACGTGTGCCCCTTATCTCCTAGAGACGGCGCCTAAACTGGGTGATCCGATTGCGTGGGGCGAGTCTAACGCTGTTGTTTATGCGAACAGCGTTCTTGGAGCAAGGACTCTAAAGAACCCAAACATGCTGGAGGCTCTTATTGCGTTGACAGGAAGGGCACCAAAGGCCGGGGCTTACCTTGATGAGAACCGTCTTGCTCAGGTCTGGTTGAGAGTCTCGCCCCCTGAACAAGTCGACGACTCTTTCTGGCCTATTCTAGGCTACGCTCTCGGCGCAATCGCAATCAGTCGTACGCCAGTTGTTACAGGGCTTGAGCATCTAAAGCCCAACAACGACGATTTCAAGACATTCACTGCGGCCTTTGCAACGTCTTCTAGTACGCCCCTATTTCATATAGTCAACTTGACGCCGGAAGCTCCTACGCTTGAATCTATAACGCCAAAGGATAAGAAACTTGACGTGATCGATGTGGATTGGAAAGACTTGGATGCTATTTGGGATGAGTTCAACCATGGCTCTGAACCACTGGACATCGACCTCATCTCCCTCGGCAACCCACACATTTCCTTCCAAGAGATCAAAGATCTTGTCAGGCTATGCAAGGGAAGAAGTAAGAAAAAGGACGTTGCAGTTATAATTACATGCGGCCGCTCCCAATACGGCCTCGCCTCGCAGGCTGGATACGTCGCTGAGCTTGAGGAATTTGGAGTCCAGTTTCTACAGGACACATGCTGGTGTTTTGTCGTTGAGCCGGTTATACCCCAGAACACGCGGGCGGTCATGACAAACTCTGGAAAATACATTCACTACGGTCCTGGACTTACAGGTAAGCAATTTGCCTTTGGTAACGTGGAGATGTGCGTGAATGCTGCGTGCACAGGGAGAACTACTGGAGAGCCGCCGTCCTGGTTGGTGAAGGCTAGATCTAGTTAAAATCGTCAATAACAATTGTTTTACCTGATTCAATACGTGTTATAACATTCTCAAACGTGGTTCAAATGTATTTATGCTGGGCTTTTTACCCACCGTGTACAATTCTCTGCCTGTGCTGTCCCATTCAGCCCTTCAAGTTATAACTCCTTATCGTACAAGATTAATATTACAATACTACTTATGTCAATAAATAATGCGATCAAAAGACGCATCCAAGCAAATCGCTAAAGCAACAATTATTAAACAGTAAGAGTCCAAAGCACCTTTTCAGAATAATTCAGCCAACCAGACCCAGCAAGATATGATGGGTACCAGAGCGAGCACAATCCACCAGACTTCAATAGTCAGTTTTACTTGCAACCAGCGGGGTAGCCTCCTGCTCAACATTGAGCGATGGGGACATGATTTTGTTCCATAAACAAGACATCCGAGGCCTGGTCGCGATTCACATTCGACATGTTCCCGTCTTCGTTGCATAAGCAGACTACAATAATCAGTTAGCCAACCCAGCTTGTCAGTTCATACAGGAAACATGTAACTCACGGCACACTTCCACGACAGAAGCGAAGATCACTCCCAAGATCGCAGCGCCGGTCATTTGGACATTCGAGATGAAGACTCCTTCGTTCTACCAGCCATTCGACCTTGAGGTTGATGCCGGTATCGACAAGACTGTAGAAGTGGGCGTTGGTATGTTTTAAAGAAAGTGCATCGGGATAGATTAGACATTTGGAGATTTCAAGATGGATCTCGGTCGGCAGTGACATGAATGTGTGCTGAGGGGACTTCCTCGTAGGTGTTCCGGAGCCATTCCCGGCATCGGGCCCGAATGTGGGGCGACGGCTTCGGAGGACGTTGGACATTGCGGAACGGGGCGGAAGGAATGGGAATTGAATGCCGGAAAGTGTGGGTGGATCTGATCTGGAGGATGCAGCCCTGGGAATTTCTTGGGAATGTGCGTAAGCTTTGTATTCAGCTGCTGCCTTGTGTAAGCTGTAGGACTTGGGAGCCTAGAGATGATACAGTAGTGTCTTTAGGACAAGCCAGGGTGGTCGCAGGCAGCGCCTAAGCCACCTATGAGGAGGGCAGTGCTGGGGATCTAGGTCACTTAGCGGTTTCGAGCAGGGCTCAGCTGGTGCAAGGTGCTAGGTTGTAGGACTTCCTATCCTGAAACCATAGACGGTGAGGCTTAAGCCGTGAAGGTAGTTTATTTGAGAGGTAAGGCAGCTAAAGCCAAATATCTATTTTCTCGCGTTGGAGAATAGAGTGCTGAATCCGGGCACGTCCGCTTGCAACAGAGACATTGATGAATGATATTGTTTTCAACATTGCAAAGTTTCAGAACCAGGTCCTCCACAGGAATTTACCAAGATGATGAAAAATTGATTGTCTCGAATCTCCAACCTCTAGCTTATTCGCGATTCAGCTCTGGTGTTTTTACTATTCACTGTAACTTCCTATTTTTAGGCAGTTGCCTAACTTAACTGATTCACGTGACCTCGTGTCTATTCTGGCGCGTCTTTCCCCAAATCAAGACGCCAAAACTTATCCTCGTCATTCAACCCACCCCTGGCTAGTTGAAGTACTACAGTACAATTTCCCCGCTGCATTCCCCGAGGCAAACAATGATTCATCGCCTTGACGAGCGCGGCTGCGATGACGTTAGATAGCGATAACGAATTTGGCTACGATTTCTCTGTCGAAGAGGAAGAGTTGCTATTCCAGTTGGCCTCTGAAAAGAACACACCTGCTCCTCAGCATAATGCAAAGATATCAGCAATAGACGCAGTACCTGGAAGAACTGACAGTTTACTTGGACAAGATGTCGCCGCCGAAGTTGGGAACACATCAGCTTTTGGCTTGGACAGCCTCCAAACAATATCAGGGCAGAGGCGTGATCAACGTTTTGAGCGCGAGGAGTCTTCTGGTCTGCCAACGCCACCCGCGATATCCTCAATCGAGGACATATTCTACCCGGATTGTATGTGGTGATCTCTTCGTGGGGCTTCGTTCCACTAACTGACCCAAGCGATTAGTGAGCAAAGCTCTTTCAAATATGAAGCCTAAGGCGCCTGTCAAATCGGAATCAAGTGTCACTACAGCAGCGGCATCTGAAGTCAACGAAGATGACCCGTATGACGACGGCCGCTCGCCCCTACAGCGGTTTCGGTCTTATCCTAGGAAGCCATTGACCGTGAGCGATCTGACCTCTGGCGCTTGGTGCGAGTTGCAGTATTGGTATACTCTTACTCGATTACCTGGAGGTCGAAGGACTAGGACAGCAGCCATGAAGCAAGGGTCCAAAGTTCACCAAAAGCTCGAGGATGAAGTCCACACTACCGTTCAGATCGACATCATGACCAAGGAGGACGCATTTGGACTGAAATTGTGGAACTTGGTCCAAGGGTTGAGGACCTTGCGTGACACTGGACTTACTCGCGAACTGGAAGTATGGGGCATGATTGACGAAAATCTTGTCAATGGAATTATCGATAGCGTGAGCTACGAGAATCCTAATCCTGAATTCGAAGCAGAGCTCTCTAGTCAAGAGTCTGACAAGGACCGCCGCCAATCATCATTAACCGATTACTTTCCGCCCAAAACAGGAGAACGGGCGAACAACCCAGGACCCAAGATCTATCTTGCAGACGTCAAGACTCGTGGGTCTTTTTCCCCGGTGTCAAACGCCCAAATCCGGCCTGCAAAAATTCAGTTGCTTCTATATCATCAGTTCTTGTCCGACATGGCAGCGGGCAAACTGGACTTTCTCAAGGTCTTTCGACGATACGGTCTCGATCCAGACGATACCTTCTCGGACACCTTTATCGCACAGGTTGGCAGCCTACATGATGAGATTTTTGTAGATGCATCGGAAACGGAAACGGAAACGGAGTTTACCTCAGAACAGCCTTCTTCCAGCTTTCGGAGTTCTTCTTCGGCCGGTCCGGATTTGCTGCAGTATCGAACTTTACGCGAACTCGTTCCTCTTGTTCAGAAGGAGATAGAGCTCACTTTTCCAAACGGCGAACACTCCCTTGGACACATGCTTCGGGTTCAATACGTCCATCGCAGCGATGGCCGAGAAATCGATCTCCATGACTTTCCTGTTTCTCGACAAGCATTAGACACCTACATTGCTAACTACATGGACTGGTGGAAGGGCAGACGCACTGCAAAGGGCGTTGATATAGAGGAGGCTTTCAAATGTAGAACATGCGAATTCGCTTCTGATTGTTCATGGCGGCAGAGCATGGACGAAGAGCGGTTGCAGAGAGCCAAGGCACAGCAAAAGATACGGGCTGCACGTCGAGCAAGCAGTGCCGTTGCATGAGGTTGACCAGTTACTCTGGATATATCATGAGTTATGACGCATTGGAACATATTACGAGGCTTGTATTGAACTCTGAGGGTGATGCAAGTTTAGCAGCCCTCATTTGGCGGCATTGGGTTGGTATGAGTAAAGCATATAGTTGAATAGGCGGAGTACACGGTCCGCACATATGATTCTAATAGATCTTTATTCATATTCTATGTCAAGTTTTTTATTCATGATGCTGTAGCAGGGGGCGAGAGCTGGAACGCAAGCCCCATCCATCCATTCAGTGCTTCTTGGGTCGGTGCGTACGAGTTATGCCAAAGCCCCATCCATCTAGTAATTTAGTCAGTACGTCTTCTTGAAGATTCAAGAACGAGAACTCACATTGAGCTGCAACGTGGATATCAATACCCAGCTCATCGGCCCAGTGCCAAACCAAGTTAGGATCCTTGAGAAAGCCGCGTCCGACCAAAACAGCGTCTATAGAGCCATCGTTCAGATAACTCTGAGCCTGTTTTCCGGATGTAATCATCCCCACAGAAGTCACAGCGACTCCCGTGTCTTTAACAGCCTGCTTCACAGCAGCAGCCCACGGAATCTGATACCCAGGACCAGGGGTAATCTTCTGACGACTATCCAAACCGCCCCCAGAGACATCAAGTAAGTCTACACCGTTGCCCGCGAGGATCGTGCCGAGTTTTGCAGCCTCTTGGATATGCCACTGCGGTAGAGAGGGGTCGAAGTCTAGATAATCTGTTCCAGGCATTCGGACAAGAAGGGGGAAGTCGGCGGGGATGATGCTGCGAGTTAGTTGGACAATTTCGATCAAGAGACGAATGCGGTTCTCAAAAGATCCGCCGTATTCGTCTGTTCGTTGGTTCGAAGCTGGGGAGAGGAATTCGTTCAGGAGATATCCATGTGCAGCGTGAACTTCAATGGCCTGCCGAAGTCAGTCTCCTAATTAATTGTTTTATCAGATCAGGGGACCTACATCAGAGCCGACCTTGAGTGCTCGTCTGACGGCAGCAATCCAGTCCTGCTTGAACTTGGCAATGTCGTCCTTGGTCATTTCTCTTGGAACCAATGACTCTGGGCTGAATGGAATCGCACTTGGTGCGACAACATCATCGGGCCAGCCGTTAGCCTACTCTGCATCAGTGCACTTGATCAAAATCTCCAAGATCGATAGTTGTCTTACCTCTTTGACAGCCGTGGCTGTACGATCAAGCCAGGGCACAACTGCGCTCGCTTTTCTTCCAGCATGGCCTATCTGAATGGCAATCTGGCTGTTCTGGCTATGCACAAAGTCCACAATCTCTTTGAGAGGTTCAATCTGCCCGTCTTCCCAGATGCCTGCGTCTTCGGGAGTGATTCGCCCCTCTGGAGAAACAGCATGGACTTCTGTCATGATGAGGCCTGGACCGCGGGCTGCGAAGCTTCCGAGATGCTGTTTGTGCCAGGGTGTTACATAGCCGTCTTTGGCAGAGTATCTAGAACTTATTTAGATAGGTCTTCCCCTACGGGCGGAGAAGATTGCGTACTGGCACATAGGAGATACAATGATACGGTTGTGGAGAGTCAAGTTTCGAAGCTTGAGGGGAGAGAACAGACTCCCCTCTGGCTGAGCATCCCATGGTGTTCCGGCAGGAGGATCCTGGACCGGAGTGTAGAAGGGGACCTGTAGAGCATGTTAGTCCCCGGGATGTGTTGGGAGAATGTTGTGGAAACGCACATTCTTGGCTCCCGTGTTGATAACAACTTTGGAATGGCCATTTGCTTCGACTGAGGGCATGATGTCTCGATGTTTATTTTAAAACCGATGTGGTAAGAGAAGTTTTATCGAGTAAAGTCTGAGTTGTTCAACCAGAACTGTGTGATGAAGCAATCGTCCACCATAGAAGCGGACAAGCCAAGTATACTTATACTTGAGCATAACATAGCAATTGATACTACAACACTCAAATGAATCATACGAAAAACTCCAATATTCGCAAAATGTGAAATTCAACGAAGCACATTTGTTCCGATTTCCGAGCCTACATCCATCATGTTAGTCCGCTCCCATGGAGCACGGATGTGCGACATGTCCGAGGTGCGAATAATGGACCCGGAGAGCGAAATCATCCTTGTATTCGATGTTTCAAGTCCAAGAATTCATGGAACGTTTCGATATCAAGAGTCTCTCGATCTTGTCTAATCGAGAGACCTAAAAAGACCATGATAATGATATCAGTCGGCCGACTTTGCAGGAAATCTGCTTGAATCGGGCAAGCATAGCACTCACATCAATGAGTGGATGATATGATAACTGTGTCTCGGATCAGCATCCTGCCACAAACATTCACCCTTTGTATCTTTAATTTTCGTACCAGGCTTATCTAATATAAATAAATCATAAACTCAAATAGAGGGGTCACACAGTCTAGGAAAAAATTAAGATAAAGAAGGAGATCATACTGATACTTTAAAGTGAGGTAAGAGAAAAAAGAAGGAAAGAAAGTATTACCCTAAACCCGATTTTATAATACCTCATTAAAGCTTTATATCAATTTAGACCAAGTCTTATAAGATGATATAATATCTAAAGTAGAATACCTATCTCAAGATTTTGCTGGATCATCTGGTAGGTGTGTTGGTGTTGCAAATAAGCTCAGAAGTGGACGTATTGAAACCTCAGGTACCAAAACGCATCGAGTTAGGCATCCTACAGTACAATCCTAACTTATCTTCTTCAGCACCACTTACACCGTTGCCCTTACAACCTCTCATGATGCGACGCTATAGGGAAGACGCCTCTGATGAAAGTCAAGGCGAAGAAGATGTGCCCTTGCATTACAAACGTGCCTTCGGCGCAGGACTAAAGCGACAGCGGGTTGAATTTGTTCCAGCCCAGGATCCAGATGCTGGCACTACAACTACGATAACACCAGCGAAGTCGACAGACACTTCCATCGGTGATTTATATGCAAGCATTGTTCTAAAACCTGCATCTGAGAAGAAAGATGGGGAAACTACAGTAGCAGAGGCTGCAGAAGAGGCCACGCAAATATGCCCGGTCTGCGAGCTTCCTATTGCATCCACCTCTCAACCTCACGAAGCATCTCTCGCCCATCAAGTCTCTCTGGCGCACTCACATCCCCCCTCAGCACTTGACCGCTCCCGCATGGGCCTAAAAGCTCTCAAATCTCAAGGCTGGGATCCTGATGCCCGTCAAGGTCTAGGCAGGGAGGGTGAAGGTATGCGATATCCTATCAAGGTGGTGGCGAAAGAAGACACTCTCGGAGTCGGAGCAACTATACCAAAGGAAATCCAAGAGAAGAAAAAAGAAGAAAAGCCTAAGCCGCTGAACCGAAAGGAAATGCGTCAACTCGCAGCCAAAGAGCGGCAGCGGAACGAGCGACTACAGGGTGAGATTTACGGGAGGGTTGATGTGGAAGCCTACCTGAGAGGTAATGGCGACGATGGATGATGAGATCAAGGCAACAAAACAAAGACGAACAAAGACAACCAGAGGCTCTGGCCACACCGTTACAGGCATCCCAACTTACAAAGACGTCTCGTCTAATCACGAATCCTTTGAAGATGCCTACCTTAGGACTCGCGTCCAGGACTCACCGCCGGATGAACGACCGATGACCTTTCAAGGACATCGCTCAGCACACTTTCACAGTGCCTGGAGAGACTATCATCAGAGTTTCCGTCCCAACACATCGTATTCAGCATGCCTTGGCTTTGAAAGACGTCTGGCTGGACCAAGCTTGAGCACTGAGGGCTATTGAGAGTCTCAGACTGAACCGAGCGTTTCACCTTGTGTAGCGATGATAGATACACTATTATATAGAGATGGGCAATTCATAGTACCCTAGGAATGCTATCCTAGATACGAAATGTAAACAATAGTCCTGGAGTGAAGTCTAAATATACTTGGAACCCAAGCACTCGTGATGACCTCATCAAAGTTGCGGCTGATACACCGCTCCAGCTACTCAGTACAGTAGGACACGCTCGCTACAAGACTGTCACAAGGGACCTTACAGCGGCCATCACCAGCCAACCAGCTGGCAGGCGCCAGGGACAGCTCTTTCCAGGATTCTAGCTGCCCACCTGCGCGCCCGGGACCCACCTTCTTCATGCCTTCGGAGGCTTGGCTTGTATGAAACCCCGCCAAACTCCTGACTTGGGGCCCAAACTTAACTTAAGATGCTCGATACTTTACTCAACCAAACACTCAAATCATAGACACCTTCGCAATATTCTTCCTTCTTTTGATACCCTTTCGCTTCGCTACATTGCTCCAAAACTCGCTCTCCAACTCGATCCTCTCGCTTCTCCTACTGCCGAAAGCTTCACCACCCATATCTCCTCACCTCCAGCAACATCTCCATACCCAACGACGTGACGGGGCAGCCCGCCTTTAGTATACACCATGGGGCTGTCCGTCATTCAAGAACAGCATGAAGGTATGCTTTATACTGGGTGTTAAATGCTGTAAATGGTCATCTTGCTAATGCGCCAACCTCAGCTATTCTCGGGCAGATCAAGAAAATCACCAAAGGCGATGTAAGCTACATTCCACCCTCTTCAACCAAGCCCCCAGAGCTCGGCAGCTGACGTCTTTGACGCAATAGTGGAAATGTCTGATTGTCGACGAGAACTCCAAAAAGATCATTGACAATGTCGTCAAGGAAGATGACATTCTCAATAACAATATCGCCAGTTGGTCTATCTGACGTCCCTACAACCAGCTATCTCTGGTACTGACCAGCGTCCTCTCCAGCTATTGAGCGAATCGAGACCAAGCGCGAACCAAACCCCGAAATGGATGCAATCTACATTCTTTCCCCCGAGTCCTTTGCTGTCGAGTGCCTTCTCGCCGACTTTGAGATGCGACGCTATCGAAGCTACTACCTCGTCTGGACCGGTCTTCTCGACCCCTCATTGCGACGCAAGATTGACGACTTCCCTGGAGCTCGCCAGCTCCGCGCCGGGTTCCAAACGCTTTTCGTCGACTTTCTGCCTCGAGAATCGCACCTCGTTACCCTCCGCGACCCCTGGAGCTTCCCCATGCTCTACCACCCAGCATGCAATGCTGTCGTCCCCCAACACATGAAAGGCTTAGCGCAAAAGGTAGGGCAACAGTGTGCGCCTCGGCTGGATAATGCGTGCTGATAGGAAATTAGATCGCCGGCCTTTGTATTACACTCGGAGAGTACCCCAAAGTTCGATACTACAAGCCGATAGGCGCACTTCACGATGCAAGCGTCCTCTGCTCGCACTTGGCGCGATTTGTGCAGGAAGAGCTGGATGCCTATGCGCAATGGGACACTAGTTTTCCCCCGCCTTCACAACGACCTCAAGCCACGCTGGTCATTACGGACCGATCGATGGATGTAATGGCACCCCTTGTGCACGAGTTCTCCTACCAAGCTATGGCACACGACCTTCTTCCGATCAAGGATGGTGACAAAGTCACCTACCGCACAATTGTCAACGAGGGGACCCCAGAGGCGGAAGAAAAGGATATGGAACTCTCGGAGAAGGACAAGATCTGGGTGGATAATCGACACAGACACATGAAGGATACGATTGACAAACTTATGGGCGATTTCCAAAAGTTCCTCCAGCAGAACCCGCACTTTACCAACGAGAACGCCGATACGACCAACTTGAACACGATTAGGGACATGTTGGCAGGCTTGCCGCAGTTTCAGGAGATGAAGGAAGCGTATTCGCTGCACCTAACCATGGCGCAAGAATGCATGAACATTTTTCAGAAGCACAAGTTGATGGATATTGCCTCTATTGAGCAAACTCTTGCGTCTGGACTGGACGAGGACTTTAAGAGACCGAAGAACATACTCGAACTAGTTGTGCCTCTGTTGGACGATGAGGCAGTTTCACTTCCAGACCGACTGCGACTTATCGTCCTGTTCGTCTTGTACCGAGACGGTGTCATTAAGGAAGACATCAAGCGACTTCTTGCGCATGCGGGTCTTCCCCAGTCAGATGCCGAGGTTGTAGAGAACTTTGAGCAACTCGGTGGACACATGACACATGGCCTCAAAGATGTGCGCCAGCTCCCCGCGCCTCTATTCCCGTTGGATCCAAGAACGACGCAGTTGAGCGAGGAATATGGGTTGTCGCGATTTGAACCGTCACTGAAACACATGGTGGACGCTTTGGCGAAAGGCGTCCTCGACCAAACTCATTTTCCTTACGTAAAGCCACCGCTGGACCCTAATGAGGAGCTTCATATCGCACAAAACGCATCTCTCCGTGCCGGCCGACCGAACTGGGCAGCAGCTGGCCGTCGTCCGCCGGAGAATCGACAACGATTGATTGTTTTTATGGCTGGGGGCGCCACTTACAGCGAGAGTCGGGCGTGCTACGAAGTCGGAAATGAGCGCAGTCGGGATATCATTCTAGTGACTTCCCATATGCTGACTCCCCAGCTATTTGTTCGTCAAGTAGGCGATCTCAGTCGCGACAAGCGCCAACTTGACTTGCCCTTGGAGAGACCTAAGCGACATGCACCCCGACATCTTTTTGAACGTCCCCCTCCTCCTCGTCCAGCGCCATCACAGCAATCATCCCAACAATCCATGGGCCCTGGCGCTATGAACAGACCGGGCGGCCTTCCTTCTAGGCCTAACGCTGGCATGGCGCCTCCCACGGCAGCGATGAACAATATGTCGTTAAATCCTGGCCAAGGCAACGGGGCACCGCGCCCGGGCTCGCATCAAAGCGCCCAACACCACGAAGAGCCAGCCAAGCTCCACAAGGAGAAGAAGAAGCGCAACTTCCTCGGAATCAAGAAGTAGGGCTCTTGGAACGGGGGTCTCTCTTCAGCATCTCCGCCACGGGCGCTGACTCGGCGGTCAGAGACTGCTAGAACGGACAGTTCGTCGGATGATATCTTGCAAGGCATGCGGCGGAAGGGAGGAAGAAGAGCTTCTAGCGGGAGCCGGCTAGGTGTCCCCTCGACTTGATCGACATGGGGTTGAGCATGGGATATATACATTTTTGGTTTTGAAGTCCCTCGAAGGAGCGTGGCGTTGTTATATTCCGTCTTTTGCGTCTCGAGTGCTATGTCTCAGGACTTGCCAGTCTAGCTCAAGAAGTTTTTGGGATGTTCTTGTTACTCTGTACATAAATGAGGCTGTAGTATATAAAGTTCTCATCATTGGTTCCCGTATCGAAACATCGAATTTGAAATAGTTGACAGCCGTACCTCATCATCACATTAAAAGACCAAACAAGCTTTTATCGCCGCTCATGAAAAACCAGACACAGAACTGAAAGAGATCACCCATCAACCAATCCATTTGAATTCACTACCTAACATTCACCGAATTTACCTTCATGCCTATATCCCTTTGTCCCCCATCGCCGTGCTTCCCAAAAAAATGACAAGTAAAAACAGTTACTACCGGTAGCTGCAGGGGCGTGCCCTGCTTCCAAGCTTGCGTCAAAAGATGATGTGGTGTGTTGGTTTCGGTAGATATTCGTACAGTAGTGAGTCAAAAACCTCTTTGTTGATAGAGATTTTCCTTTTCAAAGTGTTGTTTGGACAGGCTTGTGAATTTCGTACATGAGCGGTACAGACTTTATCGTCGAGGAGTGTTCAGGTATATGTGAAGCACGGTGTTCGTAAGGAACATTATTTAGGGCCTGCCAAAGGCAGCACCGCGGCCGGGGTTGCCAGAAGGAGGCATGCCGCGTCCTTCAAAAGGGCCGCCGGGGAAGTCAGGTCCAGGAGGTCCGTTAAAGCCGCCAAGGCCTGGAGGAATGAAGCCGTGAGGTGGGCCGCCGAAGAAACCAGGGGGAGGAGGCGGCATGTTGCGAGGAAGGGGGCCACCCATAGCCTCAGGAGGAGGCATCGCGCCGGGTGGGAAGTTAGGAGGGAACATGTGAGGCATAGGCATGTTGCGGTTGGGGCCAGGGCCACCGGGACCGACGGGGCCGCCAGGGAGTCCTGGGGGAGGAATCATAGGACCTCGTGGCTGAGGAGGAGGCATCTGGCCACCAGGCATCCAACTGGGGGGCATCTGGTCCAGGCCTGGAGGAGGAGGAGGACGTTGCAGAATCTGCGTAGGCTGATTGGGTCGAGCATCAGCGTCAGGAGGGTTGTGGAATCGTTCGTCCATGGGGAAGCCAGGTGGTGGTTGAGGACGCATTTGGCGCTGAGGACCACGGTCATCCCTAGGGAAGTCGGCCTCTTGAGGAAGAATATGTCCTGGCTTCTGCTGCTGCGGACCCATGCGCATCAGCAGCTCGTTGCGCTGGGCATCTGGGGGCGCTCTCATAAGGTTCATCAGGAATTCAGTATTGCTGTTGTTACGAGCGGCATCGGGACGGCCAGAGCCCTGGCTGGGGGCGCGCTGGCGCTGTCCCACGAGGTCTTGGAGAAGTTGCTCAGGACGAGCAGCTTGTTGCTGAGGTCGAGGAGCAAGAATCTCTTGAACATGATGAGGTGGAGGTCGGCCAAGGGGACCATCCATCCGGCGATCAGGCCCATACTGCTGGAAAGGCGACTCAGGAGACGTGATAGGGTTCGGTCTGCCAGCATTGGGAGGCGTGCCTTGAGGGGCAGCAAAAGGCGAGGGACCTGGCGGCGTAGCACTCATGGTCTGCTTCTGCAGCTTCGCAAGTAGCTGCTGGAAGGCTTGCCGCTCATCGTCAGGCCCAGCAGAAGGAGCAGGGCCACCAATAAAAGGTAGAGGTAGAGGTACACCACTGTTGATAGGAGGTCCGGTCATAGGAGTAGGAGGCTCCGTTTTTCCTCGAGGTTCCTCTTGGGGCTGCGAGAAGAAAGATGTGAACCTCGACGATTTGCCAGCCGTCTTAGGCTTGCTGACAGGCTCCTTGGCCTCTTCGGTACCTGGAGTATCAAGACCAGCATTCGACCCAAAGGCCATGAAGAACTTGTCTGGTCCAGTTTGAACAGCCGGGGCAGATTGAACTGGGGGCTTCTCAGCCTCAATGATCGCCTCTGCCGCTTCAACATTCGCAGGCTTGCTGGGAGCAGCAGGAATCCCAGCCTTGGCCTTCTTCATTTCCTCCATCCACTTCTGGAAATCTTGTTGCGTGTGGGCTTCGGGATGCTCTTCGAGGGGTTCGTCCAGCCATTCAGGTTCACGCTCGACTCGCTGGTCACGGTCGCGTCCCCAGCGTCTATCGTGCGTACGGTTGTTGTTGTTATGGCGGTCATCAGGAGCATCGGCAGCAGCATCACGGTCTCGCCAACTCTTTGCGCGATCAATACGTTCACGCTTGTCGGGAGTAGTCGTGGTTTCGGCAACGGGTGCGGTAGCCGTGTTGGATTCGTTCTTATACCACGGCTCAGGCTTAGTCCTGTTCAATCCGTTTCGGGCTCGTCCATCGCTGTCATCCCCATCTCTGTCTCGGGTGAAGCCGTCAAAGTTTCGTGTTGGGCGGTCTCGAGGAGCGTCGCGGTCATTCTGTTCTCTAGGCTGTCGCTTGTCGTCTCGGAAGTTGCCTCCCATACGTCCGTGGAAGCGCTCAGCGCCTTCGTGACCAAAACTCTTGCGCGGCTTCACAGTACTCCAGCCATCTGCTTCGCCCTCGCCGCGACGGAAGCCATTGTTGTTGCGTCCTTCGCGGAATCGGTCGGCGTCAAGGTCTCCATTGCGACTTCGGAAATTACCAAAACGGCCTGGTGTCTCGGATTCTTTGGCGACTTTGTCGGCTTCAAGCGATGATTTACCTCGAGCCGAGGCAAAGGCTGTTCGAGGAGGTGCAAAAACGAGGTCTTCAGGGTCTTAATGGTTGCGCGTCGGTCAGTACACAGGTAACGTTCGAGGTCAAGGCATGGGGAAAACCAACTAGCACTGTTCCTTGAAACATGTCTTTCAACACCAGGGCGGCGGTTAGTCTGATCAAGAAGAGGGTTATCGTTGGATCGAGGTCGGTCGCCGGTAACCTTGTTCTGGGTGCGGTTTGGTTCAGGTGGGGGTCTAAGCTAGGTCAGGAGACTGATTCTGGCAGTAGAGAATCAAGGCTACTCACCCCATCCACTCCTCAGCTGGAGGGAGGTTTGGTGGTCTTGTACATAATGGCGAGTCCCGCAGGTAGAGCAGGAAATCAGCTGTGTATCGGACAGCCATTGTAGAGAATTCAGCGCTACGAGCGCATCCGAGAAAGGGCTGGTGTAAGAGGAGGAAGGCGGAAGATGTTTAACGACAGATTCGCGAAAGTAATCGAAGTCTTTATTATAGAGAATTGAGCCTTTTCAAAAGGACAACAGCTTTGTGTTGAGGTAGCGTGCGATTTTTAGTGCTGGAGATTGGTTTCCACCAGCAAGGGTGACGGCGTGGCGAGGCGGAGATGCGATAGCGGAAGAATCAATCGCCAAGTTGGTAAGTCAGGTGAGAGGAGATGAGAGGTGAATATCGCGACGTGAATTCAGGCGATAATGATGAACGACAAGGTCAACGAGGGCGTGAAAAGAGATCAGGTTGGCGGAGAAAGGTGACGTCCCAAGGTGGTGGTGGTGCGCTTGTGATGGTGGTGGGCAGGCGAACCAGAGGTGGAGCCAAGCCAAAGCTGGGCTTTATCGAGCCAGAAAGCCCCAATCAAGGCTTCAAGTCGCAGCGAGGGAGGAGATTGTATTTGTTGATTCGCTGGATAAGCAGGTAAATATCGGTATTGGATGATTTAGTGGTGTCGTTTCGTTGCAGAAGAAAGCGGGCGGTTGAGCGGGAAGGTAAAAAGTGTGTAACGGTAACGCAGAAGATGGTTGGGAAGAACGGACGGCAGGTATCGAGAGTTGTTTTCGGTGGCTTGATGTGGTTGCAAAGAGGAGAGGAGACCGAAAGCGGGCGGTCGAGTCGAGGCAGACGAGTCGAGCGAGAGAGAGGAGATGGGAGGAAAGAGAAGGGCTGAGGAGGTGTCCAGTGAGAGGAGCTATGGACAGTACCCAGCGGTCTTAGCGTCGTGACAGTTGGCAGAGGACAAGTCAGAGGCAGAAGGCCCTTGTCGGGATATAAAATAGGTATAAAAATGGCAATAATAGACAGAATGTTTTTGATGGGTTTGTTTAGATGGACTGACGGTTTGAACAGGCCTGGACCTGATGTGCTGGAAGAAAATCGTGATGTCGTCTGTTTGTTTGTGGAATGGGGAGATGGAGATCCATGGAACTGGCTGGAGTGCACTGTCTGATACAGCTGCACACACTGAGAATGCACCTAATTACCTCCACTCCAGGCAACTCCACTATCTTCACTGTGCATGAGGGGACCTCCACTAAAAACTTGGGTACCTAGGTACTGTCTACAGTTTCGTCTCTTAAAACCCGAACGAATACTGAAACTCACTGTTTATGGAGCGACCCGATATTTTCTTAGGGCAAATTGTTTTGTATATCTTGTGATTCATTGCTAACTAAACCTCAATTCTTCTCCTTCAGTTCCTCTGCGCAGCAGCAACCTCCTCCTCAAGTGGCAAGACATGCGGCAGCGGCCCAACAGGTGTGATCGAGAAAGGGTTGATCTGAGTATGACTTCGTGTGTAGTGCCACTTGATATGCTCAAACTGTGTTGTCTCCTTAAACGCAGGGTGGTTCCAGTACAAACTGCGCATCCAGCGGTGCAGGGCAGGATATCCTGAGCGAATGTCGCGGATGTTGCACTTGAAGTGCTGAACGTAGACAGGATCGAACCGGATGATTGTGACGAAACTTTGATATGTTAGTATAGAGATTGCTAGGTTGGAATTGTTATACTCACAGTCTGATATCGACTTCGGTCAACTTGTCTCCAAACCAATAAGGACCATTCTTCTGCCCAGACAAGTGCTTCTCAGCGCGGTCAAGAGCTTCGAATAGTGCCACAACGTTGCGCTCGTATGCCTCGCTTGTAGTAGCAAAACCAGACTTGTACACGCCGTTGTTGATCTGACCGTATTGCCACTCATGCGCCTCCTCAATCTGCTTCTGCAGATCCTCGGGGTACAACTGAACAGCCTTGTGTTCCTCGTCCAAAAGGTCGTCGAACTAATGCAAGTCAATAACCAGGTTCACCTTCATATCAACGTGCGGATGGGAAAACTTACCTCAGTGCCCAACATGCGAAGAATTTCACTACTCTCGTTGCTCACAATTCGGTTGGTCTTCTTATCAAACAACACCGGCACAGTGTATCGGCCATCGTACTCCTTCTCACTCTCAAAGTAAATGTCCTTCAGGTGCGTGAAGCTCTCGTGGCCCTTGATCGGGTCAGGCACAACATTGTCACCCAGAACATCTTCATCCTTGGTCACGAAGCGCCAACCGCCCTCTCCAAGGTGCCAATGCACAACCGAGTAAGAGATGAAGTCCTCGAGACCCTTGAGCTTACGGGCAATGAGAGTACGGCACGCCCATGGGCAAGCGTAGCTCACGTAGAGGTGGTAGCGGCCCTTCTCGGCCGGGTACTTTGCGTTGGCGTCGCGGGAGATGCAGTCTCGGAATGCACTGACTTGACGCTTGAACTCGCCAGACTTGTCACCGGGCTTGACCCAATCGGTCAATTTACTGTCGTTGCTTGCCTGTCGTGGTGTTAGTAGTCTGAGAAGAGTAGTTAGAGTACTTGTTCTCTTTACCATCCTGATCTGATATGTAGGTTGAATGTGGAAGGGTGATGCTTTTAAAGGTGATGTCTTGATAGTTGTGAAAGATCTTGTGAATTGTTGTTGCTGTGGTTTAAAGAGTAAACTCCGATTGCAAACTTGAGATCCTCGAATTCTAAGTCCTTGCATAGACATCTCTTTAAAGAGGTTGAACCGTTCAATGACGGCGACAACCAACACCTTTATAGTTCCCCAGCTGAAAAGAACATCCGAAAAAGTGGTCGTATCGACACCCTTGCTCACTCAAGACTCGCTCAGCAGCCCCCTCACAAGCAGCCATACTGACGTACCTTATGCAACAAAAAGGCCCAGCCCAGCTCTAGGCCTACATAGGTACATCTGGTGGGTTCCCTAAGAGCTCTTTTTGCTGAGCTATTCCATCCTGGAGCTATGGGCGTCACGTTTGCAAGCATTTCATAATCGTGGCGTAATAAAGCGCCCCGCTTTGCTGCAAGTTGCTTAGTGAACGTGGTCTGCGTCTTGATAAGCTTCTTTTCCTCATGACAACAAGCTTAATAAGGACAAAATCTTCCCGCATCTAATCCATCGGCATTCATGTCATTGTAATCCTTTCGTGAAGAAGGCATGAGTCTCGGCAGTTAAGGTTGACTAAGGGCAACAAATCGAGTAAACGCACGTTGCATAGATGTTCATCATACAGAAACTAGATTCATCTATCTTTATGGATCCGCTCATCCTTTGTTTCATATGCTCATGTGCTTATAGCACCCAGGTCATTTCTAACACCTCCTACATATATCTCAACAGACTAATTAACACGCCCTGCGACTACGTTACGCAATCTTGACTTTGATGTAAGGTACTTCGACGTCCTCCTCCGCAAGGTCTTCGGCCACAATCTCAAAAATAACCTCCTTCTGGTGAGATGGGATAGGCTTCTTCGAGATCGTCTCTACCAGCTTACTCAACTTAAGGGCATATCGTTCCTTAAGCTTGGCAGGAGGGAAGAATGAAGCATATAGGAGACTGACACCAGAGCTCAGCATACTAATAGTGAGACCCTTGGCCTTGAAAGTATCCAAAAGCTCCTGAAGCGTAATGTCGTCAATCTCAAACCGGTCCCAGATCTTGTCCAATGTGACTTTGCCATCGGGTCCTTGGTATTCCACCTTGGGACTGGCGATAGGCTCACTGAAACCGAAGAAGGGCAGTGCCAGATTGATGAATCCGTTCTTGTACTGCTCCAGATCATCCTTGCCATCAATGATCTTGAACAGCTCTAGTACCACCAGACCGGTAACCAATGCGGTGGTGGTGGCAATAGCGGGGATGATCTTGCCGGCAATGAACTTGGTCTTGTGTCGATCAGCAGGTTCGATCTTGTAGTTCTCTGCTCTCAGGTTGCTGCAAGCAGTGATGAAGTCAATGTGATGGTTCGAGTCGTCGTCCTTCTCAAAGTCAACAGGGACCAGCTGGAACCCAGACAGGGTGTTAGGCGACGGGAGGCTAGCAGTCAACTTCTCAATCTCATCGTTGTCGTCGAAGCTGCTTGACTCCGGCTCCTAGGTATGAATTAGACCAGATCATTTACTCAAAGTGTGTATGTACTTACAACAGGCTCCTTGTCATCAGCCTGAATCTTCACGTTAGAATCAGGGGTAAAGTCGGGGACGATGACGTTCTCCAACTCTCGCAGGTAAATAGACCTGTCAGTGCCAGGCGACTTGATGTTGTAGTTGAAAGCATGAAGGTTGGCTGCGGCCACAATGAACCCAAAGTGTGAGGGATTGTTGGGGTCAAACTTGAGCGCGTCAGGAGCTCGCTTGGGACCAGACCAAAAGGGTGTGCCGGACGATGTCTCCGAATCCTTGGGAAAGTTGTAGAGGAGTTGCTGAATCTTGTTGGAGAACTCGGACTCGAAAAGCTGGCGAGCCCAGGCAATGCAGTCCTCGAAGGTCCGTGGTCGTTCGGTTGTGAGGTAGTTGCGAATTGTCTCAAGAGTCTCCTTCTGGTTGCCACCCTGCTTCAAAGCATTCTCAATGAACTGAGGCTGAGTAAGGTACAGGTTGACAGTCTGAGGAGCTTTGACAAAGAGCTTCTCAAACATGTACTCCTTAGACCAGGCAATGGTGTGGTCGATCTTGTTGGGGAAACTTCGGATAGTGCACATAGGGAACTCCTTCTCAGGGGGGTCCTGGGAGGACGAGTAAGACTCGGTGAGATGAGGGAGCACCACCTGCGTGTTGCCCTTGGTTCCGAGAGTACCACTCTCTAGGAGGGGCTTCTGGAAGAAGACGCATCGGCGGTCAACATAGGTTCGTGCTTCGACGTTGTCAAGAGCATTGGTCACACCATCAAGGTTACGCCAGAAGTCCTCGTTGAAAACACTTTCAGTATCGGCACTAACGCGTTCCTTCAGCGTCACCATGTGGCCCTCAAGGTCGGGGTTCATTCGCTGCACAGCCAGAGCAGCACGGTCACTCTTCATCTGGCCAACGTCGTCGGCACGGAAGAGGAACTGTCGGTTTAGGTTGCTCCTTTCAATTGAATCCATGTCGGTCACCCAAAGCTTGCCTTCAGGCCCCGTTCCCAAACCAATCATAGCCCAGTTCTTGAGCATCTCACATCCAATTGCACCGGCTCCGACAAGGAACTGCTTCAAGTTTGCAATCTTGTTCTGGTACTCGGTACCAAAGACGGCAATTTGTCCATCATATCGGCTGCCGATAGGCTTGCAAAGCTCAGCAGATCGCTTGGTAGATGTGGGGAGAGACTCGAGGGAGTCAAAGTACATCCACTGGTTGATAGGCTGGAACTTGCCAGAAACAGCCTTGAGGATCTCCTGGGCCGTAGCACCACCAAAGTAAGCGGCCATGGGGTTAAGATCACCTTGAGCTTGGTAGCTCAGCTCCTTCAGGAGCTTCTCATCCAGCTCGATCTCGAGGCCCTCTTGCTCGGCAAATTTCTTAGCGGCGCCCAAGACGACAATTGCGTCGTTCTCGTCCATGGGATTGGGAAGTCGCTCGTTCTTCAGCTGGAAAGCATGGAGTGCCTGGAAACCGAGGTGAAGCTGCTGGGGCCGATCAAACTTGGCGAAATCAGAGATAAGAAACTCGGGCTCCTTGAGTGCAGTGGTGAAGTCCTTGAAGTTGACGATCTTAGGCATCTTGACCTGCGTGTACATACCACCTCGCTTGTACTGGCCCAGTCCAGACACATCGCCGATTGAGAAGGTGTAAGGGCCCTTGACCGTAATCTTTCGGGGCTCGGCGCCATTGAGTCCCTCCATACCTTCAACCTCGGAGAATGTTACGTGGTCGCCGTCTTCCAAGCCGTGTCGAGTCTCGTCTAGAGCAGACACTAAGCCCTCCTCGTCGATTCCTGCCACGATACCGCTGAGGGGAGTCTCGCCGGTGGGGTCGATGACGGTGAACTTCTCACCAAAATCGCAGAAGATGGATCCGAAGAGACCGAAAGTGTCGGCAATAACGATATAGATGCCCTTGCTGTGGCAATAATCACCAATGGCCTTCTGTAGGTGGATAGGTAGGTTGGTCAGAACAACAATCTGGTACTTGTCGAACTGCGAGAGGTCGCGATCAAGACCAGGCGACTGGTGAAGCTTTACGGGGGTATAAGCATTCAACTCGGCGACGCGGGGCACAGTGACCTCATCCCTGGGCTTTCCAACATCGTTAGGGGTGAGGAAGAACTGAGAAGAAAGATCGGCAATTTGAACTGGAGCCGGGTCGTAGAGGGTAAGGCTCTTGACACCAGCTAGGGCAATGTTCTTGGCGACTTCAACACCGAGACCCTTGAGACCAACTATAAGTACATTCGAAGCGCCCATGCGCTTCATGGCCTCGTGGCCCAGGACATAAAGTTGTCGGCTGTAGAGGGACTCGTCGATCTCGCCACCAATAACGGATTCGTCGACCTGCATTCGGGTCGCGAGGTCGACCTCGGACTGCTTTTGTTCCTATTAGATGAGTACGGTCAGCGTCTCTAGATTTTGTATGAGTGTCGGGATAAGGTCTCTAGATGGCGCCTATCTTTCACATGCTCCGATACTCTAGATAGGAAGAGCGACGGGCCGAGACAATAGACTTGCGAATCCTGTACTTACGGCCATTATGCGTTTATGGGTAGATGACTCCCCGTTGGAGAGCTTTCGCTTCCCCAGCTTGTCTGCCTCGGATGGGGTCGTAATCTTGGAAACGTTGCGTCAGGTCGTTACGAGGGCGATCCAGCACCAGGCAGAGCTCAACCCCGCCAAAGAGTAGGAGGTATACGGTGAAAGGCAAGCAAAGGCGAGGACGGTATCTGCGGGCGAAGGAGGTACTCGTCGCAGATTGTGGTAGTCGTGAAAAAAAAGTCGTTAATAGGATCAAGTGTGGTTTGTAAGAGAAGAGTGTTCTGGATTTAGAGTTGAGTGGAACAAGAGAGCGCGACAGGCGTCCTGCGTTGATGAGGTAATGGCCCGAGTCAGTTTAGTGTAGCATGAGGCAAGAGCTGTTTGGCTCCACTGTCAGCAGTCCGAGCTTTACATAAGCAATTGTGAGGATGTATCAGCGATATCAGGTACTCACTCATACCATGAGCACTATTGTTGGATATGTTCAACACCGAAGTTTACAGAAAATAGAGAGACGTGCCGAAGTTCTTCACAAAGACAGACTTTTTCTCTGATCATTGCCGTAACAAACAAGTCTTCCAAATGCAGATGTGAGCATAGCAGTCTTCCGGTTTGCTACCGTGGCACAGCAGCCCCGCAACCAGTGAACAGCATGTTGCCCTGGAGCTATGGTACCCCTCTAAAACATGGGTCCAACACACTGTTACTGATTCCAAACTTCTGTTGGATTCTATCAACTCGATTTGGTTAGATTGTGGTGTACGGGCATCCAAAGACGTATCAACATGCCTGGATGCCAAGGGTGGCAGCAACACAGCTCCTAACATCAAGGTCCCTCAGGAAGACGCAGGTCCATCATGAGATTCAATGGCGGGGTCAGTCCGCGCGGGGCGCTTGACGCATGATGCTTCAGCTGCGTGAGCTTTTCACCTACAACTTGGGCGGCCTTGGTATCTTAATTCCTACGCTTGTCAAGCATCGATCTGGTAGACTTTTGAGTCTACGTACATTTGTTCCATTCTCGCGGTTCAGTATCGGGTAAGGTATTGTTCACTGTTCAGAGACAATAAACGGGCATGCATTTGTCACAGGAGCGTAAGAAGGGTTTCATTATTTTTTATTTCGCCATCCTCGAGGTAACGATCGCGGTATTGAGTTCCTCAACCCGCGCTGCGCCCTGATGCTACATGCTTGTATGGGTATAATGAGCATCGGCTCACCAGACTCGTCAAAGTCTCATGGGTTCCGAAACCGGTCGAAAGCGGCGATGACAGTTGGTGTATTTAGTTAATGCTCTTGAGCTCAACATCGCTGGAGGGGGGGAGGTTAGCAAGCTAGTTGGTATACTGGTGTAGCTATCGTTACTTACAAGATGAGAGCAGAGTTGGGAGGGATGGCACCGGGGAAGCCGCTGGGTCGCATGTTAGCTATGCACTTCTTCAGTTGAGACGCGCCAGAGGCGCTACAATCAATGCGCTATGGTTATGAGCTTACCGGGCGCCGTAACCGTAGTCACTATGAAGATTGTTAGCAAAGCGTGTAAAGATACAATGGCGATTGATAGGAGAACATACGGGGTGATGTCAAGAGTGGCCTTCTCGCCAACGTTCATCTGGGTGACACCCTCATCCCAGCCTGCATTTATCGGGTCAGTTTCAGCTCTTTTCGTTTTCTTCGTCCCGGGGTGCTTGTAGAAGCCGACGTACCCTTGATAACCTGGCCAACGCCAATGTTGACAACGAAGTCGCCGCGGCCGACAGAGGAGTCGAACCTTTGAAGAGAGAGCATGTCAGTCGTATTCAATAACGGTGGGGGGTGGTGAAGAGCATACTGGGCACCCTTGTTATCGGGCTTGGAGGTGTCCTTGAGGAAACCGGTGTACTCAATGGTGACCTTCTGGCCGACCTGGGGAGAGGGACCGGAGCCCTCCTGGTGAGTGGTCTTGGTAACACCCATTGTTGCTTGCGTGAAGGAGAAGTTGCGAGATTGGGTTAAGAAAGGGTTGATTCGAGTGATGGTGCGAGTAGCGCGAGGGATAGATGTAAGAGAGAAAGACCGCATCTTGAAAGAGGAGACGAGCGTGGAGCTTTATACTGTAACAGCAAGGTAAGGCAGGTACAAAGCAGTGCAGATGCAGTGTCAGAACAATAGCAATTCTTCTGTTGAGCTCCCCGTATGATCAATGGCTTTAGAGCTTGGATAAGCTCTTTCAATTGGATCTCATCTTCGGAATGGCGGGGCAATTGCAGTAGATCGACGGCGGGGCAATTGAATGACGAATGCTACCAATAAACTTGCGAGAAGGCCCCACCTGGGAGAAGCTCACAGAATCCAGGCTGTAAAGAAAGATACATAAACCAGCTATGCTATGAATCGTGATACTATACATACGGTACAATCTAAACACGTGCAGACTAAAATAAGATGTCATATCACTTGCTGACGCTTGCAAAATACCTCATATAGCTGTCGTGATTGCTTGGCCGTTGCAACTACCCCCAACGGTCCAGTCTCAATGCGGGCACACATTGTACCCAAGTACTCTGGGTACCTACAATAAGGTGACAATTGTCCTTTTAATCGGGTACCCTACTGCGGAGCTACATTGGAGAATACACCAAGTCTCCTGATTTGTACACCACCCGCCTCAAGCGATACAGGATAGCTCGCCTGAAGGCAGTGTTAAAATAGCACAAAACCAAACCAACAGATATGAAACGAGGCGGTGTTGACAATGTCACTCATGAATCAGCCTCGTTTCGACTCGACTCAGCTCAGCTATCAACTTGACTTGATCTCCCCGGCCAAGCTGCAGCCATTCACCGCTACGGCTTTCATCCCTCGTTCTGCCAAGTCACAATAGGCTATTTGAGTAGGCGGTTGCTAAACTAAACCTCCGGTTGTTGCAAGAGATAACAGCCCTATTTGTTTTGTTGATAATTGAGTTGCGTTACTTGTTGAGGCATACGCAGCCGCAGTATCTTAGAGAACTCGTGAAGGAACCATTTGCAGCAGATAACCCAATACTACCTAATGATAAGTCAGGAATCGCCTTTGACTATCAAGTCGCCCGCCCATACATTGCACACTGAGGCTGAAATCTGCTTATGTGACATCGAAAAGCGCAGATTAGAATAGACATAATCCTCTAGGGTGACTGGGTGACTACTAGATACTTCATCGCCCATGACCAAGGTCGTCAAGATCGTGCCTGCGGCATCTTGCATTGAGCTGTTCAAATATCCGCACATGGCTCCCATGATTCTGTGGTTAAAATGTGGACTACTTTCCCAGGTACGAATCTAGTAGTATGTCATCAATATGGGAGGTCGATGAGTAACGAGCTATATGTGTATCAACAAAGTCGCATTTGATGTGAAGAGCTAGATTAAAATAACTCAGGTGTAGTGTTCCAGTGAATCGAAAGGTAACGATATAGGCACGGATACCTTTGTTCAGACAAGCCACACATGGAAAACGGCCGAACTCTACCGGGCGTATGTGCTACGAACGTTTGTTGAAAGCCCGGGTTTGTTGACAATGGTCGTGTGTTGACCTGGCATTCGTAGTTACGCTTTGCGCTAGGAGGCTTTTACAACAACTATGCATAGACCAATGAATCTCTTGTTTCGTGGCCATGTCTAGAGTTTGGTGATTTGTGGTGCCTTATTAGACCGCACTCATGAGCTGAGATATGTCTTGCTGTCTATAAGTAAAAGCCGTAGGTTAGATAGACTAAATAAACCAGATTAGTGGTGTTCCATCATTTGACATATTGGGCAGCGAAAAATGGGCGTATCTGATCTGCTTCATAGGGTTCTTATGATCGTCTAGTCGTCCTGCTTCACGACTAATCAGATATCTTTCGATAGATGAAGAGTCAACTTACACCATACGATTTTACTGTTTTATTTATGAACTTTCTTCTAGAAAATCATAAGATGAATTGTCTTGTCCTAGATCATCATACTTGCTTCAAGCCTTACGCACCTCTATAATATGGGATGGTACACATCTACATCGCTACCTACAGGAAGCATCGATTCCAAAGCTACATTTGGTAGGCGACAGCTTTTCTCAAAATTTCCTCACTACTTTAAAATATTAATTGCTTTTCTCAGTTATTTTAGGTGCATTCTCGAACTCCAAGTTCATAGTAGATAATTTACCTTAAGCTGGGCATCGAATCCAGGCTTCACCAACCGATAAAGACATACATGTTCATTTTGATATAGATATCGCATCTGTAATCCACGTGGGTTGCTCATATACTATTGCTACCAAAAGTCGTTTCTTGTAGTATAACAAATAAGCTAAGCATTGGGGCGACGACTTCCATCAGTATACTCGATACACAAACTGGCGTAGCTTCCTACTCGATATCAACGCGTTATACTACCTAGCTTAGTTGCTAGAATAAAATGAGACCTGAATTGTTTTGCACGTCCCCATGTATCGTTGGCCTCGAAACAGTACCTAGTAGGTGTGACCGATGAGCGAAATCAGTACGACGCCTCAAGGCATATTCTTACTTGTACACTTAAATACCTGAATTAGAAGCGGGATGAATACTTGCTTTGACAGGTCATTAGATTTTCGAAATGAGAAGTCAATAGTTAATTACATTAAATATGTGATCTAATTTCACCCAGTTTACATACAATAAGAACAACATCCTCACCTACAATTATTATAACTAGGTATCACACATTTCTTTAATAGGTTCTCCAGCATATCAACGGAAAACTGGGTTCTTTTGGCTATTGACAATAAGGACACTCAAGTAGTTTGGATATTAACGATGTTTCTGTCGCTTACTCAGTGGTATTTGAACATTTAATAAAAACACTGCTAAATCCTGCAGGAGAGACCAGCAACAATTCCAAAAGGGTTTAAGTCCGTTGCGTAAGAACAGTTCCACTACTCGGTATTGTTTATATTAGGAGCGAAAGCTATGTTGAATGGACAGACGTTTCTTTATAATAGGGAAGCTTATCTATCTTCAATGCGACTAAATCGTGGTCTAGGGTATTGTGATTCAACAACACCGAGATCCTGCAATATAATGCGGTATAGAGTGTTTACCTCAGGACCTAGGCTGTTTTATTGTCAATGTGTTCAACTTGAATAGTTGACAGTTAAAGCTTTTAATAATGTGCCTTGGTTTGGTGTGAAGGTGTGGCCGTCACTCGGCACATTCAACGATTACAACCTTCCAGCATATGATTGTGTAGATAGCCACTCATGTTCAAAGTAGTGACGGCTCACTAACTCATTCCACCGATGGTCTTTTTAAAACGTAAGGCTAGCTTATGTGCTGGTCGGATGGCATTTGCATTTACCTGGTATTCGGCTACAAGTTCATGTTATGTCTTGTCTTGATGTTAGCCAATCTCAAGATCAGCAACTCGATGGTTTCTACCACTAATAGCTTTTAACGGCTGTTGGATTCCTTAAAACTGTGTACCTAGAGTTAATTCTGTTTACTCCCACTCTTATAACATAAGCACAGAGTACCTAATGAAGCCAGCTTGCTCGTGGGACCGGGAGATTATGTATTGTCAGTGCTGTGATAGCGAGACATCTTATTCGCTATCGCGTATTCTGGACGTTGTCAACGTGCGTTGCTAGGCTTCTTTTCAAGCCTCGACTCTGGATTTAAAGACCCCTTGATCGGGCTGCCTCCCTCGTATTCAAGGTTAATTAGCTATGGGTCCAGCTTATTTTCACTGATTTGATAACGGAATCGGCAAATGAAGATCATGACCATGTCCAGGTAAAAGCGAGCCCTTACAGGAGGACTTGGCTCCCGAGCTTTGAGGATGTGCAAGAGTCACATGTTAGTCGATTTACTGCTTCAGTCTTCAAAAACATTCATTAGGAAACGAATACGTAAAATGTGTACTGGGTGGGTGATATGAATAAGACCCAAGGTCCATGCGCCAGCCGGACGTTGGCGGTGATCATGAGAAGGAGTAATAAATGAAACTTGATATGTCGATCGTAAAAAAGCCGATTAGAAGTTTACGGCGTCGATCTCATGATCCAATAGATCTGGCAGGGCTAGTGTTAGAGCGCATTGCCGCTATCCGACGCCATTGTTTCTTGTCACGGCACATCGTTCCAGACTTCGCCCACCAGATTCTAACAAAATGATCAGGGTCCAACTAAATAGCCCGCTTTTACACTCGGGGCGGCACTCATATCCGCACAGCCCAGCCCTTGGCAGGACAAATGGCAGAACAAATGCCGCTATAGCCGTAGACTTGTGCATGCAGTACCCTGCCTCGGGAAAAAGCGTGCTCTGGGTGACGTCAGAAAATAGCAAGAATAATGGTACTTTTAATGAGTTGGCGATGAGAGCTTGCGACGCTCATGGCGCCAAGAACTGTGTGTCTGGGTAGTATTCTGCGATTGTGGATAGACCAAGACTCTGCTCATGCCATGTAGTGAGATTTCATTACCTAGTAATTATCGTGAAGCCAAGCCAGCGTTGGCGTTGAAATATCAGCCACCTTCCGCCGTTGTAGGATAAGTTAGTTACAGTAGTTCCTGAACTAGATCGTCTACCAAAGCTGCGGTTGCGACGGCGCTTATCACACCACGAGGACCCCTACGAACCAGCCTCTTCAACCGGCTGTTAAACTCAACCCTCCTCCTTCATCGTCGTCGCAAAAGCATAACCCGGATACTCGGATGAGAAAACATCCTTCTTCTGGAATGACGCAGCGTCTTTGATTGCTAGATTAATCACATAATATTCCGGCGCAAACTGATCCCAGCGCATTCTTCATCTTCGCAATCTTCAGCCAGAAACAAGGGTCCAAATAATGGCCGCTCCAATCAGCGCCGACGGCCAGGCGAACGGCCACCATGAGACAGCAACAGCAACACAAAATGGCAATGGAGTACAAGCTGAGCACACAAATGGAAATGATGCGCCGAAATCGCAAGATGGACATGAGGACGACCATCATATGCTGAAGCGCCCGACCAAAATTGGAACTGGTCTCAAGGATCGCGTCCACCAGATGACCAAAGGCCCGCCTGGCGGTTTTGACGCAACCCCTCTTCCTGATGCGCCACAAGGTTATACCATCCGGTTCATCTTCCACAGCGCTTCAAATCTTCCTCCTGCGGATTTTGTCACAGCTTCTTCAGATCCCTTTCTTCATGCGACGCTAAGAGGCACTCAACCGAAGCGACACAAGGAGGACCCCGATCTTGTTCACAGGACAAGAACTATCCGGAAAACCACTGAGCCAGAATGGGAAGAGGAATGGGTTGTCGCCAATGTCCCACCGACGGGTTTTACCCTCAAGTGCCGAATGTACGATGAAGACTTCCCTGATCATGACGATAGACTGGGCAATGTTACAATCAAGGTGCCTAGTATATCACAAGACTGGCGCGGTATTCCCCCTCCCGGCCGCGTCTATGAGGCCAAGAAGCGAATGATGAGCAAACGAGCGTACCTCACCAAAGCCATTACCAGCGTCGTTAATTCTGATGTTCACATGACCCCCTACCTCCGCCTGAGTATGGAACTATTGGGACCATCCGATCCGCCTTATGCGCAGATGTACACAATTGGACCAACAACATGGGTTAAGCATTTCAGTCCCTTGATCGGTCGAATTGCGGGTGTCAAGGTGAATGCGAATGCCGAGGACGACGCACGAGTACAAGGAGACCAACAAGTCGACCAAAATGGAAAGAAGAAGAGTAGGACTCAGAAATACGAGTATGTTACCCGGTCTGAGCTTAGAAATCTGTGCTAACATGCTACCAGTTTCCAGGCAAATGAGATGCAGCTACAAGGTCCGGTGCCTCCCAAGTTGTACCATCGCTTTGTCGAGTTTAGACCTATCATTGCATCGATCTACTCTTCGGCGGGCTTGCGCGGCAAGATCTTAAACAAGGCACTACACGGCCAACATCGCCGCATCTACAACTTCAATGCATCAACTGAATATGGCGACTATGATGCATGCACACCAGAGGCTTCGGATCAATTCTTGAAGCTTGTTCACTTCGACCAAGGAGGTCGCACCTTCACCTACGTCCTGACTTTGGATGGCATGTTCAGGTTTACAGAGACTGGCAAAGAATTTGGTATTGACATGTTGAGTAAACACACCATGCATTCTGACGTTGAGACATACATCGCTTGTTCTGGCGAGTTCTTTATTCGACGGCTCAAGAAACCTATTTCTTCGGATGATGTGCATCCTAGCGTGAAGACACACCCACAAGAACCGATTCCTGGCGGCCCGCCTAAGGAGCATCCTCCGCATGATCCCGCATACTACCAGCTGATCATTGACAACGATTCGGGGACATATCGACCAGACAAGTCTACTCTACCGGCATTAAAGGAGTTTCTTGAGAAGAACTTCCCTGGACTGGGTATCATAACGATGCATTGGGAAGACCAGGAGCTTCAGGACATGAAGACGAACCAACGCAACGTCAAGAAGAGCGAGGGTAGAATGGTCAATATGGTCATGAACAGGAGTCAAAGCAGTATCAGCTCAGCCGAGAGTGAGCTGGATGACCGTGAGGAGTCTTGGCAGCATGGACACAAGAGTAAGCGAGAGGCAGCCTACGAAGCCTTGGAAGACCCGCACAAGGTCAAGGATGCTGTCAAGTCTATGGTTCCCGGTATGAAGTCAGAGAGGGGAGAGAGTTCCAAATGATTGGATTATGACTAACGGCCGGAAAAAAACAAACATTGTGCGCCTTGAATAGATAGGCCGGAAGTTCTTTATGGCGAAAAGATACCTTGGATGGATTTCATATACCACTTTAGTTTGTCACTCCAGCATTCTTGAATACCTCTTTTCTTACGTCTAGGTAGTTATATATATAGGTAGTCTTAGTCTAATGCAGGAGCCCTGCTCCGAAACATTTACATGCCTCAAAACCAATTTTCCAATCACAGATTTGGCTTGAGTGCTACCCACTTGCTTGAACAAGTCGCCAGCACTTCTCCCTTCTCATCTTTCATCTCACCTCTAACCTTGGTCTTTCGGCCATCAATCTCTTCAGCAACAGCCGTGATGCAAAGAACACTGTTCGTAGGCACAGGCTTTACATATTTCACTTCTATACCGCCAGTCACACTGGCCGTCTTGAACGCTCTGGCCTCCTTTCCCAATGTCCCGTTCAGGTCAAAGATCGTACCCATAGTCTCATCTAACAAAGCTGCAACGACCCCGCCGTGAACAACCCCAGGAAACCCGCTTACACCGTCCCCGACCGATACAAGCACCACAATCTCAGTGACGTTATGCGCGGGATCCCGTGCCACCTCCACGCTTGGCGCACGGAAGAAGCTGATCAGATGGGTCAGACCACGGTCATTGTTAAGCGTGCGACCAAAAAGCTGGTCGTGCGCAGACGACTGCGGATTACGACATGAGGGAAGAAAGAGAATTGTATCTGGCGCGCAGAGCAGGGTTGCTGTCCAAGGATTTGAAGCAAAGAAGGAGAGCTCCGAGGCGAAGAGGTCTGGCGGAGTGTTCTTTGGCAGGAGATCAAGCGCTGGGCAGATAATTGAGGTGCTGAAGGCCGGGAATGCCATTGTGGCTGATGAGAAGGCGTTGATAGATGAGAGGTTGGTGTTGACGGGAGGTCCGATGCGATGTCGGATCCGGTAGAGCGGGGCCGGGCGGAGGATAGAGAGTCTCGGTAAAGTAGTGTAAGTTCGGAGCCTGTGTCTTGGCAGAAGTTTGGGAACTTGCATCGTCCAAACAATGGGCTATTGACTTGTCAAGATATTAGAAATTGAAGAATTGAGGAAGATGCAAATTTCTATTTCTATATCCGGGTTAGGGAGCGTTGATCGGTCAAGGGATGCGACACTCGATTGTGAAGCCGAGGTATCTACGGAGGCTTGTCCTATTGGACCCTTTTGAGTAAAGAAAGCTAAAATAGGTCACTCCTATTGGATGATGTTTATTTTACTTCATCTTGAACATAGAAGCCTCTATAATATAATCTTTGCTTCTAGAGTAGTTAGATATATTGGATATGCTCTCTATTTCTATTTTGAGGTTTATACACCTAGCGTATAATTAATTGTCGAAGAGATTATGATTTTAGTTAGCATTGTGTCATATCTAGATAATATGCCTTTCTATTTGGTAGTAGTAGATCTGAGAAGTTTCCTCAATTCTTAATAATGCTTTCTATTTCTTATAGCATATCATATTAAACACAAGTGCTCACATTCCTTTAAGTCTATATAAACAAGTTAGCATATTATAAGTCCTTATTAAAAACCCTCACTAGCAAGGTAATATCGACTACATATATTACACCATATAAACATACGAATAATTAAGCAAATAAAGATACAATTTAATATCCGGGGTGATTCAGTGTAGGAAGGTACCAAGCCACTAATATGCAGCTGGCTGCCACTGATGGCAACTGCCAACTTTATCGCAACACGTCGGGCACTCCTTCCAATAGCAAACAAAAACAATTTGAAGATCGCTATCTTTCTATTTCCTTCCTTTCTCTCTCCTTCTCTTCTTTTTTCCTTCTTTTGTTTGCCTCCGCCTTCACTCAGGCAGTGTGAGCTTTCGCCGCTCAACTCCTGTGCATCTTCATCCTCCAAGGCTTCGGTTTCAGACCATCGTCAGTATGGAGGAACAGAACCGGGGTCAGACCTTCTCGCCGAGGCATATCGACATTCTCATCACTATCGAGAGAGTCGGGGCAGGCTGCTCTATGGTGGCCATCATTCTCGTGCTGCTATCCTACTGCCTGTTCAAGAAGCTTCGAACCACTCCGAATCTCTTCCTTGTATGCGCCGCTATCGCCAACGCCGGTGCCAGTGTGGCCTCCATGATCGGCTATGATGGACTTCAGAAAGGCGAAGGTTCGCATTTATGCCAGGCTCAGGCTTTCATCTTTGAATGGTATGGACTTTAACCCCAGTGTAGCCTCGTCGCTAACGTGAACTCACACAGGTTCATGCAGTCCGACCCTTGGTGGTCTTTAGCGATGGCTATTAATGTGTTTCTTGTGTTCTTCTGCAACGCAGACCCCCGGATGTTTCGCAAGTATGCCTGGCTATACTGTGTCATCTGTTTCGGTGGTCCATTGATCCCAGCGATTGTTCTGATTTCAATCCGTGACGGCCCTAAGGGATTTATCTTCGGCGATGCTACTGTAAGTGGTCCTTTAATCATGCCCTATAAACACAGAAGTTGACACAAGCTAGTTGTGGTGCTGGATTGGGACAGATTGGAGCATTGTTCGCCTCTACGCTTACTATATCCCTATCTGGATCTTTTCTCTCTTGTCAATCATGATTTACATCGCGGTCGGATATCGCGTCTTCCATCACCGAAATCGACTCAAGCATATGGTTATAGGTCGATTGGGGAACGCCGAGAAGAATGACAGCATTCCCTACTCGAGCAGTGAGCACAGAGGCTCTTCAGAAGCGGTAGCCTTCCCAGCCAGCCCCAGTGAGGGAGGTGACACTAACTCCTGTCCTCAGAACCTCACCGGTCGTCAGGAGTTCTATGGTACTGCTGTTACAGAGGTCCAAATCACCTGCGAGGAACCGAGACAGACGACCCACCACGAACTCGCCATGCCGGCTGCTGCCCATTCTGGAATCAGTCATCCGCGTATCCATTCTTGGGTTCTTCCCGCTTCCTTCGAGCATCTGGAACCAAGTAACTTGAGCAGAGGACAGCGCTTCGAAACAGTATGCACGTCTGATAGCACTCCACAGCCACCCTCGACCATATTTACCCGGCTTCGTGCTGTCAAATCGAACGCATCTTTGAAACTTAAGCGATTTGACCCTATCAAGATGGCATACTTGCGAACAAGCTTCATTTTCGGCTTTGCCGTCTTGATTACCTGGATTCCGAGCTCTATCAACCGACTATATAGCCTCACGCACAATGACAAGATCAGCTTTAGTCTCAGCATTGCCAGTGGCTGTGTGCTCCCCCTTCAAGGTGTTTGGAACGCTATTATCTACTTCACCACGAGCTGGAAGACCTTTTGTGAGGAGATTCATGTAGCCAGAGAGAGGCGATTTGGGAGACGTGAAGAGTATCCAGATGGGATACGTCTCAACAGTCGACTTGGTTCTTACAAGGGTGAACACCGCAATACCTTTGAGCGAACTCGACAACTGCGTGCCGGGTCCACTGATGACGCTGAGAAGTCAATTACGGCGTAATTTTCTTATAGATTCGACGGAAGAACTCGAAGATAGGTTTCGTACATTTGTCTGAGTGGAAAGAGCATTTATGTAAATGAGCATGTCACATCTTTACAGCCGGTTGTCAGAAGGGCATGGACAATCGGGGCAAGAATGCATTCGGGAGCGAAGATCACATTAACTGCGATGTATCAATTTATCCTTATCAAAGCTTATTCATTAAGATGGTCGTAATTTTAAGCGGATTTCCAGGTGCAAGAAACCAACCCTCAAGCATTATAGATGGCCTCGCCTTCAGCAGCATCGACACCCTCTCGCACAACTCTGTCGACAGCAGCCGGGATATCCTCTTGACCATCGAGAAGGTCATACCATCCGTTCTTGACACTATCGTTGGCAAGGAGATGTGAGGCGACCTCAGCGACAGCCTCTCGGCTGATGCCGTCGGAAGTAGAGATGTGCTTTGTCTTGCCGAACTCAACCTTGGTGGCAGGCTTCTCGGTTAGGGTTCCGGGTCGGAGGTTGATGCCAACAAGAGTAGAGCTTTGCTTGGAGACCTTGTAAAGAACCTCGTCGGCCTCAATCTTGGCCTTGTAGTAGTTTGCAAGTGAGCCGTTGTTGATCTTCTCATGGTACTCATCCCACTCGCCAGCGGGCCACCATGAGGCACCAGCGCGACGAGAGCCTAGGTACGAGACAAGGAGGAACTTTGTGATGGAAGGTACAGAGGCGGCAGCGTTGATAAAGTGGACGGCGGCATCTCGGTCCACCTTGAAAGTCTAAGATGAGTTAGTAAGTGAGCTGATGTAAATGGGCTTTCAAAAGATTGGGTTGATGCATACCCGTTCAGCGCCACCTCTACCTCCGGCACCTGCGTTCGATTAGCAATTGATCATAAGAAAGCTTCTCGTGGTTTCAACGTACCGGCACTCCAAGCAATGTAATCAGGCTTGACTTGGTTCAGGATGCTCAGGGCCTTGTCCTGGGACGTGACGTCCTCGACGCTGCTCACGAGAACATTGAGTTTACCGGGGAGGCCGGTACCGAGCTTCTCAATAGTAGGAGTCTGCTCAGAAGTACGGATGACACTGGTAACGGTCCAGGAACGCTTGAGGAGGAGAGGGGTGAGAAACTGGGCAACTTTGCCGTGGCCGCCGAGGAGAAGAACGTGGTGAGAGGCCATGATGTATGTAATTGAGGTTACGAATTAGTGCTTAGAAGGGGTATGCGATGTTAAAGATTGAGCTACAGGCGATGAGACTGAAAATTGACTAGTGATTGAATAACCTCTCTTCGGTAGATGAAGTTGGGTATTTATGTCTACTTTAAAGTCACAGTGCATTGGCCGATTCGTAAGGTTATGACGACATTCGCAACAAAGCGGGGCAGCCAGTCATTACTAATTCTAGAGGGATAACGGCATTTGATAAATGGATCTTGGGGAGGAAAATGAGGTGATTAAAGTTTCGTGATTTTGCTCGCCATCAGGGTATTTTGTTAGATGATGTTTGCCATAGTAAGGGTGCCTTATTTAGACCAGGGTCTTGTTGTCAGACTAGATGGCGTTGGTGTTAGTGGTGGTAGCTTGTTTGCGATCTAAGATAAGACCAGTCACCTGGTAACACAGATCATGTAAATAGACTACCTATTGTGTAACATACAATTCTCTTTCGTTTTGTACTCTTTGTTTTGTTAACGATTAGCCGTTGGCAATGATTTAGCTCTGATATTAGATAACCATGTCCGGCTTACACTAGAACAACACATATCAGAGTCTGAGATGAGACGCCTCAGTAAGCAAGCAGAGGTATTTGCCCTGTGACGATCCACAGCCCTATCGTCAGGTGTAATGCCTCTCGAAAATGGTTGTTACTCTTAACCAGTAATAAACGCTTGATTTTTTGAAAAAGGTCAGATCAACAATCTGATATGTTTGTTCAAGGACAAGCGCTTAGGTAAGCCGAGAGCATCTTGAAGATCTCGGGAGATGCGGAGCTACCATCGACTAAGCCGTTTACGGGGTGCTCAACCATTGGATGACTTCGCTCACAGCGTCTTGTATACCAACTTAGGACTTGTTCTTGGTTGCTGACGGTCAGTCATTAAAAGGTGGTATTCTGTCCCAGTGAATGACAAGACTTTTCTTGTTCACTTGACTTTGCTCGGTGTTTGTCAGACTCACCTATCCAAGCTCTTCTGTACAAATCGCTCAACCCTGTCTCAACTCATTGTGAAAGTGAGCTCTGAACAGGGATTATATCGCACTCATTAGGCCCTTGTATGAGTATCTCCAAGTACCTATTTGGTGTAAGAAATATGGCCAAGACAGTCTGCATTGTTGGTGAGCAATACCCCGTAACGTCTGAAGACCCCCGCTAATCATCACCAGGCGCCGGTCCTTCGGGACTCGTTGCAGCCAAGGCGCTGTTATACAACACCGCCCCTGGCGAGTTCAAGGTCACTATGTATGATGCCCAGAAAGATATCGGAGGTCTTTGGCCTACCTCAAAGACGGACAACAGGCGACAGGTTCACCCTTTTATGTGGTCCAACCAGAGCAGACATACGATGCAGTTCAGTGAACTTGCTTGGGACGATGCTGAACCTCAGCTCCCACAAGGTTGGATGGTTGGAAGGTACCTTCAGAGATATCTCGAACGCTTCTTGACGAACAACCCGGACTTTGAACTTAAGCTTGGGACACGAGTCGAGGGAGCACAGCGTCCGCAGGGCTCGGCTCACGGTTGGAGTGTCAACGTCAAGTCGGACTCTGGAACCGAGACCCAAAACTTCGATTACCTCCTGGTGGCCTCTGGATTCTTTGGAAAGCCCATCATACCAGAGAGCCTGGCGAAAGAAGCGAGCATCCCTGTTGTCCACAGCAGCCATTACAGGGATATGGAGAGCCTCCTAGGCAAAGGCCGACCTGGCGGTGGTAGAATCCTCGTCGTCGGAGGTCAAATGTCTGGAGTTGAGATTGCGGGAACTATTGGCTCACATCTCTCCTCCGAGGTCAACTCACCCAGCCCTTCAAAGATCGCCGACGCCGAGAAATACAGTGTCCACCATGTCATTCAGCGTCCGATCTGGGTGTTTCCTCTCTACACTAGTCCCAAGGTAGGTACTCGTTTTATGTCCTCTTACAAAGTCACTAACATCTCTCGAGCCTGCAGACGCAGCTGCGCCGTTTCTACCTCTTGACTTCGCGTCTTACAATCTGAACAACCGCCCTAGACCCCTGACCAACACTCAGGGACACATTCCCGAGGAAACTGCCAAGGTGGTTCACGGCATCTTCAAAGGTGTCATCGGTTCTGACCAATCTGAATTTTCCCCTTTGCTCAAGGTCGATGACTCGAACGACAGCAAGCAGCCTTACCTAGCTGTCAGCGAATGGTACACCGACTTTGTTCGATCTGGGCTGATCACGCTATCGAAAGGCAAGGTAGAAGGTCTTGAAGGCTCTACAGCGACACTATCCGATGGCTCCAAAATTGAGGATGTTGCAGCGGTTGTTGTTTCAACAGGATTTGACGCCTCGCCTTGCATCAAATTCCTCCCTGACGACGTTCTGAAGGCGCTCCATTTTTCGCCAAAGAATATTGATCAGCCTGTCGCTTTGGCTTTCCACGGAACTCACCATCCAGAAGTACCCGATTTGGGCTTTGTTGGTTTCTACAGATCGCCCTACTGGGGTGTCATGCAGATGCAAGCTCGATTCGTAGCGGCACTATGGTCAGATAAAGTCTCCCCAGGCCGTTCATCGCAGATCTTCCAGGACAAGCTTCGTGACGATGTTTCTGTCCAGAGAACTCTCGATCTACGGAATGACCCTCGCGTCTCGCAATTCCCTATGGGAGACTATCCCTACCTTGTAAACGAAATTGCAGAGGCACTTCAGATAGAAATCCGTGAGCCTCTCACACCACCAGTTCCTAACCTGCCGCATAACGACTTGCCACTCGACATGCTCACGCCAGCGAGGTACACAAGCCCCAGCGATGATCAGGAGTCGAAGGATGCTGCGACTAAATCACTAGAGCAGACACGAAAGGACGCGACTGATGGTCTGACGACGTCGAGGTTTGTTGCTCATGCCGTGTTCCGAAGCCTTCTCGGCACATGGAAACTCGAGCGTGACCTAATCAGCAAGCTTCCTTCGCACCCAAGCGGTCACTTCAGCGGTACCGCACAGTTCCTCCTTCGAGAGAAGACGAACGATGGCCTACGGTGCGCGGGAAACCCTGGTGAAGACTCCAGCGACGAAGACGAGCTAGGCATGGAGTACCTCTACATTGAAGAGGGCGAGTTCAAGACAGAGCAAGGTTTCGGCTTCAGAGCCACACGCCGCTACGTATGGCGTTACGACGAACTCAAGGACACGCTGAGCGTGTGGTTCGCCAAGCCCGAGGATCTGAAGCGTGCAGACTATCTCTTCCACGAGATCGAATTCACAGACCCTACGGAGAAGGGATGGGCGGCCAAGGCGGGACACTTGTGCATTGATGATTACTACGATGTCAAGTACAACTTTGCGTTCCAGGCAGTGAACTTGAAGGAGTGGGGGATTGAGTATACCGTCAAAGGGCCCAAGAAGGATTATACGATCAGCGGAACATATACACGATAGATGGATTGCTAGATACGAGTTTATGAAGCAGATAGAAGGAATCGTGAGCAACCAAATCATGATGTTTATAGCTGAGAGGAAAACCAACGGTCAGTGAGATGGCATCTCCACGGCAGGGCAGGGCAGGGATGCGGATGCGGAGGTGCCCCGGGCCGGGCCGATGTCTTGATGGATTGCTCCACTACATCCGTTGTGATGGAATCCATGATAAGATTTAGATGTGATCTACACGGATAATGTGAGATGCATCCGGGGAAGCGTGGAGGAGTTCATTGGTCTATTCCCCATGCTGGCCCAGTACGAGAGCCGCAAAATAAAGTCAGATCATATGCAACCACTTTCTGTCTTGCGGCTCCGAACTACTAGCCCATAACCTGGCACACTGCGGTTCCACTACTTGATATTATATAACGTCTTCATCCAAAGGAGACCATCAGTTACTAATGAAGCATCAATTCAGTCTATGCCCAGCCCTATTTTGCGTTGGGGTTTCCTATTGACCAGGGCCTTGTGTATCTCCGGTCTCTTCCTTGCCCACGATCTTGCTGATGTGCACGAGTACATATCGAGATTCAACGTACGGGCCGCCACAAAGATATCAGCAAGCGTGTCACATAAATACCGGTATTGGCTGATAGACTTCGTGGTTAACTACTTAGAGGAATACCACCGCATTTAGCTTTACCTGTTAGTTAGAGTTAGACGTCTTGTATTCAATGAGGCTTTTGATAGAAGTATATTTCTCAAACGGTCATCGTTTGCTCTGCAGACCTATCCTAAGCCGCGAGGACTTGGGCAGAGCCGGCTGCTTTAGGTATCAGAATGGATAGGCAACTAACGCTATCACTTCCAAGGGGAACAATGAAGGGTAAAAGACTAGAATTCCACTACTAAATAAATTAAATAAATGGAAGCTTTTCGGATAGTACTAGTGTTTACAAATTTCATGATTTAAACAAGGAGGATGGACCACGGAATGCTCTACTAGGAATCAGTTAACGAAAAAGTGGGCGGGCTACAAATCCCTTGAATAGTCGTTATGATCAAACCAGTTCTACTTGATAACAACAAGGTTCGGAGCAGGCCATTTAATCAACAGTTTATCAGTTTCATGCAATTTAAGGAAATTGCATATATACGCAAGATGTTTTAAAAACCTAGCAGCTCTTCAAGCTTCTTTGTAGCATTAAGATCTTTACAACATTGAGGTAGTCTAGGACCCTTGTTCGTTTCCATACGGCAGAAACGAACCGAAGCCGCGGAACCAACGGGAGAAATGTTGTTGTCATAGAAGATTAAATTTGAGATCCAAAACTGTCGATTTTGAAATCAGACCATAGAGAAGGGATGGTGGGAGGCTCCGCGTCCCTTGCATAATCGGCCGATGGACAAAACCGTCCACTCGGCGCCGGGGGCAACCGACCCCGGATCCCCGGACACGGACACCGAACGATTCCGGGGAGTGTTTAGGGAAGATTTGAGATTTGGGGAATGGATGAGTCAGAGCCTCGGTTGATTTGGCGAGCGCGGGGTGCATAAAGGAATTTTATGCTGCATATTCAGCTGTTGGATTGCATCCATGTTATGTTTTATATCTTTTAATAGAGCCCTACGCTTACTTGGTGTTGTGATTGGCGGCCAACATACGAATGCGTATTCTTGTGAAACAATAACAAGAAACCACAGCTGAAAAAGAAAAAAGGACGTCTATTCTTGTATTCATCATACGTTAGACCGCATGCAATTCAGTCGTCAGCCGCGTCTCAACTCTTCCCCCCTCCTTAAACAGACGCACACACATGCTTGGCGTCCAAGCTCTGGATATTGCATGGCCTGATTTCTCAAGGCACATGCTGACGACACCGCTGCTATTGGGGCTATTGGGAATGGTTTACCGGTTTACACTTGTTTGTTTTGGGCCTCAATAGTATCATTGGCTGTGACCTCCTTTTTCTCTCGGTGTAGGGGTTCACCTCTGCGGAGGTAGGTTGGGTATTTAGGTATCCAAAAACCTCGCTACAATGGAAGATCTGGACTATTCATTCCTACATAATTAACTCTATTTTATTCTCTGTACTTTCCCGTTGTGGAGAACGCCCAGACAACTTGACTGCCCCTTCCAAGGTTCCAGCTTCAGACCCCGCGCAACCGCAATCTAGGAATGAGCTGTCAAACACCAACGTCACACAAACAATTCTCACCTAAATTTATACCCTGCCCTTGTTGAATCTTGCATCTACATCTCTCCCGCTTATCTCCCAACTCAATTCCTACCTAACATTACCTTATCTCACCTCGAACAAAATGAAGCTCGCCGTATTCAGCACAAAACCCTACGACAAAAAGTATTTGACCGCTGTTCTCAGCGACAAACACGCTGCATCTGGCATTGAGCTGGTCTTTCACGAGTTTGCTCTCAACGAGGACACTGTTTCTCTCGTAGATGGAGCTGACGCCATTTGCGTCTTTGTGAACGACATTGTCAACGATAATGTCATCTCTGCCCTGTCTGAGTTCGGCGTCAAGGCCATTCTGCTGCGATGCGCAGGCTTCAACAATGTCGATCTCGATGCCGCTCAGCGACTCCGCATAATGGTCGCCAATGTGCCCTCATACTCACCAGAAGCCGTCGCCGAGTTTGCTGTTGCTCTTATTCAGACCCTCAACCGCAAGACTCATCGCGCTTACAACCGCGTTCGTGAGGGTAACTTTGCTCTCGATGGCCTCCTCGGAAAGACGCTCTATGGCAAGACTGTCGGCATTGTCGGTGTCGGAAAGATTGGTCTCGCTACCGCCCGCATCATGAAGGGTTTCGGCTGCAGATTGCTCGCATATGATCCATTCCCTTCGCCAGCCTTTGAGGAATTTGGCGAATACAAGGATCTCGAGGACCTTCTGCCCGAGTGCGATATCGTCAGTCTGCATTGCCCACTTATGGAGCAAACACGACACATCATCAACCGAGAGTCTCTGTCTCTGATGAAGGAGGGTGCTATGCTGGTCAACACTTCGCGAGGTGGCCTGCTCGACACCGAATCTGTCATCAACGCACTCAAGACAAACCATATTGGTGGCCTTGCGCTTGACGTGTACGAGGCAGAGGGCGAGCTCTTCTACAACGACCACTCATCGACAATCATCCAAGACGATAAGCTCATGCGTCTCATGACATTTCCCAATGTGGTCGTCTGCGGTCACCAGGCCTTCTTCACCGAGGAGGCCCTCACTGAGATTGCCGAGTGCACCCTTAGCAACCTCGAGGAGTGGTCACTGAACAAGACGAGCAAGAATTCGCTGACGAAGGACCTCAAGCTCCGCCGCCGCGAATCGCTTCCTGTCCGTGCCATTTGAAGTCATCTCGTTTCTTGCGATTTTCTTGTTTTCTCGTCGTCGTGGCGTTTATGGGAAGGGAGAGTCGAGGATCCACTGGCCATGTCGACATTTTGCTCCTATGCTTATTTGGGCGAAACTACAATGTTAGTCGGATGCCATCATGACCGAACCGCGGGAACTAAAAGTAAGGAGTGAAGAGAGGTGATCCCTGTTGCCATGCTCTCTACCAACCAAGTGGGTCTTGAAGGATCTGATGCGACCCATTTCGTTACCGAACATTACCGACGCAAAACAAGGCCGCATGAACGCCTCCTTCATCCCCTGATAACCACGTTCCTGTATATCCTGGTAGTGGCGGACGCGTCATGTTTATGTTTCCTGCTTTCGGTACACTCTTGGCTGGGTTCAACAGCAAAAAAACGACGGGGATATCGTCGTGGGCCTACTGCACATGGTTAGTATGTTTGTAAGAGCAATAGGAAGGGAAGGATACTTCTCAACAGAGGGCACATGGCACAGGAGCACATTATGCAGTGTTTTCAATAACAAACAATTCTAAATTCAAGGGTATTATGCTAAATATCCAAGTACACTATAAATGATTTCCATGCATATCCATCCCCCATGCAGGTTCTGTCTAATTATTACCGTCCTGCTTCTTTTTAAACCGCCAGCCCAGGTCTAAGTCTATGTCTATTGTTGATCTGAAACTGTCCATCAAGGACGAGAGTGGAAAAGTCAATGCGTTATGATTAACTTAAGGGTTGCTCACGTAACTTCGAGCACGGCGCAAGTCATCGTCGTTCTCAGAATCGTCACGGGGGTGAGCACCGCCGGCTGTCATACCACGGCCCTTGGCCTTCTCGATATCGTCGACCTGCTCATCATCACCAGCGTAGGCGTACTTGCTGCGCTCACGGATCTTGGCACCGTACTTCCAGAACATGAAGGGAATGGCACAGCAAGCAAGACTGATAAAGGCAAGTAGTGTTGAGGCCCACTGATCGTTGAGGCGCTCGTACATCTGCTCAGTGAAGAGAACGACAGCGGCACCCCAGAAACTTCGGATACAAGTCTTTGCGGCGAGGGCAGAAGCGGCTTGGTGCTGGTAAGAGTCGACAAGGTAGTTGTTGGCAGAGTTGTAGAGGAAAATGAAACCGAAACCAACGGGGAAACCACCCATGGCCGGACCGGCCCAGGAGAGCTCCTTGTATGAGGTCCAGGCAAAGATGAAGAGACCGATAGGAATGGCCCAGCATGAGACCATCATGGGAATCAGACGAGCCTCAGCGGGAGGGTGACCGTTGTGCTTGGCAACGAGCTTAAGGTAGTGCTTGTTGACAAAGGGCGAGCAAGCAGCTGAGAGAAGGACACCGACAGCGACTGGGATGAACATGAGACCAGTCTTTCCAGCAGAGTATCCCTTGCCCTTCTGGTAGATGATAGGGAAGGCAACGAAGAACATGTACAAGAGACCGTAGAGAACACTCATGTAGACAGAGATAAGGAAGACGATGAGCTCGCCAAAGAGCAGCTGGAAAGGTCGAATAAGGAAGATTCTGAGACGCTCAGAAAGAGGTCGAAGATCGAGTTCCTGCTCAGTAACGTGGTCGGTCTCACCAGTTGAGGCACGGAGCTTGCGAGCGCGACGGGCGAGAAGAGTAGGGGCGTAAGTCTCAGGGACGGTAAAAGTGATGAGGACCCAGACGACAAAGGCGAGGATGAGCTGGATCCAGTAGAGCCAGCGCCAGCCAGCAGCGTCAGAGAGGAAACCACCGACAAGAGGACCAACTGATATAACTGTTAGTAGATATCTCAAATGCCACTATTCAGAGGACACTTACTAGCAGGACCGATAAAGGGAGCGGCGGAGAAAGCAGCCATGGGAACACCACGCTCCTCATTCCTCCACATATCAGCCAGAGTACCACCGACAAGAGTCATGGGCGCAGAGAAAGCAATGCCATCGATGGCTCGACAGACGAGAAGAGTCTCGATGTTCTTTGCCACGGCGCAGGGAATGATGAAGATGACTGCAACAAACAATGTAGAGCCACTAATATTTGTTAGAAACAATACTCTTCGTAAAGTAGATACAAGAGAACTTACTAGATGATTCGTCGTCCGTAGATCTCAGAAAGAGGAGCAAAGATCATAGGACCAACACCGAAACCCACAACGAAAACACTGATACTCACGAGAGCAACTTCATTGCTCACGTTGAGATCCTTGACCACGCCAGCGACATCAGCTGTGATGACAGACGAGCAGAATGCGACGACAAAGCATGTCAAGGCAACACACATGGTGCACCACCACTTATATGCCTTGCTCCAGTTCTTAGGGTTCTCAGGGTCACCAGGTGTGAAAGTAACCAGCTTGTAGCGACGCTCCTGGCCAGGCTCATGGTTGGTAGACTTGCGAGCAATAGCTTCAGGTTGAACAGGACCGGGAATAGCACCCCCGGGGACTTCAACGCGGTATTCGTCGAGGTTGGCGTTTGCGCTGAGAGTTCGGTAGGGCAGGTCGATATCAAGTTCGGGATCGCGGGTTTCCTTCTGAGAGCCATCTCTAGAGTGGGTGTGAGAGAGAGAGCGACGGATTCGACTCATGTGGCTGTGGTGGGTGTTTAAAGGTGCAAAGGTCGTGGGGTTGGCATCGCTATCGTCTTCTTGACCCGGGAGGGTTGTTGATGATCGGTTTGGGTTTGGTGATTCCATGGTGGAATATAATATAGCTTCAAGCCGAAGTAATAAAAGTAAGGTAAGGTATAAAGCTAGAGAGTATTACTCAAGATATAAGTCAATAGGGAAGATCAAGGAGAGTAATCAAAAGTATGAATGAGTATTCGACCCAAGGTCTCAAGCTATAGTCATCTCAAATCTTTCATCTCGACCTTCAACGGGGCCAAGCCCACCTCTATATACTCTTCTCACTTCCCATCTACTTTAGACCAAGATCCCCTGTTTAGGTAGATTTTCTCGCCGAAGTGCTAAGAAAAAAAGGACATGTCCCCACATCGCCGCACCCGAATTCCGGCGCGACGCCGTGGATCCGCCACCCGGACCTGAGGGACCCACTATTGCGGATGCGGCTGCGAACCGTGCGGCTCCATCCGAAGTGTGACATGCACAGGGGGTTTTATCGTTTCTTACCTGTTTTCGCTGGGAAGCTTTGGTTGGTTGGTTGGTTTATTCCTTTTGAATGGAGATAGCTCGGTGTTGGTGTGTAGCAATGTCGATTCGCTTTGCTTCTTCGATCAAGGAGAAAGCTTGCTGCAGACGCACTCGATCCTGGCTTGCTTGTCACCTTGTTCTACTTTCAGCCGCATGTTTTCTCTTTACCTGATTTACCCCTTCTTGATTTTCTAGCTGCTTCTGTTTAGCTTTACTGTAATATTTCACATTCGTCTTGCGTTAGTCCTCGGTCTGGACATTACGGGCGTTGCTTGTCTCCACATCGGAGCCGTCGTCTCCGATATGGGTCAGAGCTATCTTGGACAATCGCGCCGTCATCGGAACGTGCTTCAACTGGGCTGAAACAACGGCACTAAAAACTCAAACTACACGCCAACGTCATTAATGTCACATTAGGCCCTGTTCAGTTCTCGGTAATAGCCCCGGTTATTACTGCTTGAGGTACAATGTTGTTTATTGATGCTCTCAACTGATAATGCAATTTCTATTCTTCCGGAACATCGCCGAATGTGTCTTTGACGGCTCGTTCGACTGTCCTCAACCAAGTTCCACATCCATCCTCGCAATACCGTTCAGCTCTTCTACCAGGTGTACACTGACCATGTTACCAGATTCCTCACCTTGTATCCTGGTACCCAATCTGCTGTATCGTTCGACCGGTATCTGAGTCGTCGTATCCGTGTTTAGCGTCGATATCGCCTTCAAAGTGGTAAAAGGGTCAAGATTCATATTTGACGCTGTAGCCGCCTGCTCCACCTCAGCCATGATGTAGTCACCCTTAGAATCGACTTGTCTTAAACTCCCATCGGCCTGCACAGCTGTGTGATTATGATTAGGTGCGTCTTCCCGTCCGGCATGCAGGGCCCATGTCCAAGCCCACCCTTGCGCGCTGAACGCCCAAAGAACCATGTCTGGTCCCGAATCTAGGGCAAGCTCCACTAGATTGCTACAGATAGCAACGGGCTGTCCTCGAATCTCAAGTGGATATGCCGTTCCTTCTGTAAAGGGATCGTCTGAAAAGTTAATGTGACGACAGCTTCCCTTGGGCCGCCAGTCCATCTTATCCAATAGTTCGCCAGTTTTCTTATCGTGGGTTGCATTCACACAATGTTGACGAAATCGGCCTCGAGATATGCCGTCAAACAGATCGGGAGGGATCGTGTAAAGTACAATCATCTGCTTGTCAGTTGTTGGTGGATCTCCGTTAAAGTGCCTGATACCGGTATCCTCACCCAGGCTATGATCTCCACCGTCAACCGAAAATGTTGCCATGACACGGACCCCATGTCTTGTGTCTGACCCAACTGTGTATAGCACGGGCAACGGCGACAATGTATTGAGTGGAGGACGAAACCAGACCTTACGACTTAACCGATTCAAAGACCCTGCTGGCGCATCAGTACCCAAGGAAAGGGTCTTGGTCCTGGGATCCGCGTACAGGATGTGGTGTCCGTCACTCAGGGGGACAGCTCTGTAATGATCCACGATGTCAGTGGGTATACTGCAGCTTCTATCATCATCCTGTCGCCGTTGATCATAGGCATCGCGTGCTTCCATGGACAAACGTTGGGATGGCAGATCGGCTACAGAGTAGATGCCGTGAACAATGACGTCTCCACCCGCCGGGTCCATCGCCGTTACCCCCGTGCCGTTCCCAAGAGCCAAGCCGTTAGGCTTAGTCTCGAAGCCTTGAAAGACATTACCGACTGGGCCGAATAGATTACCGAGCGCCGCGGTAGAGCTGATAAGCCGAAGATTCTTGACTGTGTCTATGTCGTCCCGAGTTGATAAGAAGAAAAGAAAGTCGCTCGGGTAAGTTAAAGGAATCCATCGCCTGAAGTTGTGATTTGTGAGAGCATCTACCTAATGAAGCTCAATGCCGGTTATACATCCAAAAGCCACGCAGTCACGGTAAGGGCATATGGCGACTGAGCGCGGTGGGTCATCAGTGTGACAGATGCTTGTGTATACCGATTGCGGACCTTCTGCAAGAAGAGGTGCCTGGGTCACGGGGGTCTCCTGGCAAACGCACTCAAGTGTGCTTGGGCCATCACTAGAGTTTCCATATGGACTGCTGAATAAGTCCCGACTTCTTCCTCTTGTTTCTTGGGTCATGATATCGCACACCATGCCCAGACGTCCCTCCATGAGAACAGCCACGGCATGTTTTCCTGCAGAGGTGTCCATACTGCATGATATAATGCTTCGTGGGCAGACGACCCTTGCTACCGGGCGAAGTTGGCCCAAAGGGTTGTCCTGTCTCGGCCGTGTCGGAACCGAATTCGAATGAGAGAAACGTGTGATGAGGCAGACATGGTTCAGCTCGTAGACGTATAAAGTTCGTCTGTGCGTTGCTATTAAAAACCGGCCGCAGACGCTCGTGGTGAAGACGAGGGTCCCATGTAAACGGCCGGTAGTGGAACGAGGAACGAGTCCGCTAAAATCTGTAAATCCAACTTGCTTAAACGCGCTCCTTCTTGAGTCTGCCGGGGCGCGTTCCTTTAAGAGATCCATTTCCTCATCTTCCTTTTTTAGTCGACGTCGAGTGGTGTGATCTAAAGACTGTACGAATAGGTATAAAACGAGTGCTTGTCAATTATGCATCCATGAGGATGGATGAGAGTGAAGAAGGATTGTCATCACTGCTATGGAGGGAAAGAATTACATGGTCACGGGATTGGAGTGGTTTATGCGCCAAATGGGAAAGGCCACCAGGCAACGAAACCTCCTTCTTCTCGCAGCTCTACTTGAAGTTCCTAATTTGAGCGCCAATGTTTTTTTACTTAATTCGGCAGTTACTACATACTATAGTTACGTGTATTGTTCAGATGAACAATGAAAAAAAATATAACGATACTTGTTCAGACTTTCAAGGCCCTTGCTGGCGCCGTAATCATGTACGCATCCCATCAAACAAACTCATTAGACATTACTTCCTCCATTGTCTCGCCAAACGTTCTCGTCTCCTATGCCGAGTGTGCTATCAACACCCTGTAGAACCGGTGGCTCACTCTCTCCGGTCGTCTGTGTATCGTCCGTGGGGATCGGTGGAGGTGGCTCATCATAAATCCACGGCTGCGGTAATCTGTGACAGGGTCAGCTAATAGCATATAGAGGATTCGTGTATAACTCACGGAGCCACAAGACTAGGGTTCACGAATTGCAGTCCCTTCTCCTTATACTCGTCAAGTGTGCTTCCTCGGCGCAAAATAGTCTGTGATGGTCGAGGGCCTTCTTCATCCTGGAATGCATCGTCCAAAGCAGCAGCATCATCTGAATCTTGGTCTGCCCTGATGGCGCGAAGGGCAATGTATCTGGTCAGAGGTTCGAATCGCTGCTTGATATAATAGCTGTACCAGATGGAGAACGGGATGAGCGGCAGAATGCAAACAGATTGGATGAATGCCTTGGCCGTTGCAATTCGGCCCACCATGACAACCTCGAAAACAAGCAATCCGATGATGATGCGGTAGCATATTATCCTCCACGCACCTCCGGTAGCATGCTGAGGCTGGTCCATCGCATAGAGTACCATGTATTTGAAGGTGAAATAACCTAGGCCAAAGTAAATGACCCCGACAATGAGCATGACGAACCCTAAGTTTAGGACGCTGTATATAAGGCAGAGATTGAATACGAGCAGAGAAGTAGGCAGGTAAAATCCATATTGGAAGATGGGTGGTTGCTTGAGCTCGAGGGCATCGCGTGGTGTTTTGGACAGCCAGCGAAAGATGGGGTACAGAAAGACGCTTCCGGCCTCCAGGATTCGGAATGGCATAAGACCAACTCCCTGCAACATAATGAAGGAAATATAGAAGATCGAGAGGTTCTCCACATCCCCAGCAATGGCGCTTGGGATACTGCTCGTATCCTTAACAAAATCCCGTATCTTGTACCAGAATTCAAATCCGGTCACCGAGACAGCGAAGACAAAGAAGGTATTAAAGAAGGTGAAGAAGTAGTTCTTGGAGATGACGGAGAGTTCCACGTCGCCTTGTGAAATCATTCCTTGGTGGTTGGAGAGGAAGTCGTACAGATAAGGGACAGCAACGTTGAGAAGCGATACTACCAAGGCAGGCAGACCGTTTTGGACCAGCGAGTAGATAATAGTATGGTCTTGTAGCCACTTGCCGAGCTCAGGAGACGCTCTGGACAGGGTGCAGAAACTCATTAAGCCGGCAAGGAAAGCAGTAGGGAAGATCCAGAGGAGGGTCAGGACAGTGATGAACAAAGTCACAGCCCAGGATTTGAGACGACGGATACCGCGGGGTGCGTAGGTATTCCTCCAAACAAGATCTGAGGGGGCTGGAGTCAACTTGGTCAAGAGCCGACCGGGTCTGGGGTCAATCCGTGCTTGAATAACCATCTGGCACGAAGCAACGGAGTCCATAGTAATAATCGCCGTGTCTGTGGGCGTGTATGACTTCTTGCGAGCATCGATGACCTTAGCGTCCAGTCTCCGAAGTCTTTCCTCATAATAATCAATAGCGTCCACGTTGCGAGATCGTAAGCCGAGGGTACCGTAGCGTATGTTGACCTTGGGCCTGCCCTCATCTCCAGAATCCCAAGGCTCCTGTTCCGAATCCAGAAGGCGTCCATTTTCCGCGGACTGCTCGCCGTCTTCTTGGCTCTGGGAAGCACCTTGAGGTACACCATTGCCACGTCTCCTTTGGGATCCGTTGTCTTTCCTTTTTTGGCGCTGGTGCTTTAAAAACGTAGCCCAGGCACCCTCGAGACCCCTTAAAGTAGCGTCTCTCAAATCCACAAGATCATCAAGTTTCTTCCAGTCTTTGCAGAGCATAACTTTGTCGACAGCGCCAATGTCCAGCTTCTCAATAAGATTTTTGATTGCTTCTTCAGATCTCAAATCCTCGGGAATGCCTGTAAGACGAAAAGTTCTGTCTGTAACGGTAGATTGTGATCCAAGGTAGTCCTGACGAAATTTGATGACGCGAAAGGTCTCGAGGTTGAGATAGTAAATTGTCAATCCAACGAAAAAGTAGGTAGAAATAACATAGGCCCACAGCCAGCCCCTCTCGAAGCTCTTGTCTGTGCCGTCCTTGTCTTCGATTAAATCGAAGAAGCCCGAATTGGAGAACGAGTCCTGGCTTGACTCATAAAACGCGGTTGAGTTGCCATGTTTAGGCTCGTCATCGCGTCCCTCGTCGAGACGGGACTTGTTGTATTGGTTTATGGGCCATATTACAACAGCCGCAAAGAACGCCATTATACTAAAGAGTCGAATCGACATTTTGAAGAAGGCCAGAAACTATAGCCAGTTAACATATTTGCCATCTGATGGGGGATACGGATCGTACCACAAAAGCGTCAAGCCCAGCAGAAGCCAGGACTTCCTCCTCTGTGATTCTGTAGAGTTTCGGGATCCATCCAAAGGCGGAGTTGGGTAGAGCAGGTAGACCGAGCTGGTGATCGAGACGGCGTTTTCGTGCGGCGTAGAGGGCAGGCCATCGTGGGCGTAGGAACTGGAGGAGTTAGCTTCATGTCCAGTAGTGATAAATCCAATAGGCAGAATGAGGCCGAGAAATCCTCGGACGATCGTGCAAAGGACTCGAACGTACGCAGAAGAGGAAGAAGGCCGAGACACCGATCAACAAGGACAATATGAGTTGGACCTCAAGGCTCTTTCCGGTGTCGGGCTGGACGTACTGCCAGTTGTCGGTTTTGTTCCCACTGCATTGGTTTTTTTCGGGCTTCATCGTTATCGCGAGGGACAGTAATTATCGCTCGCAGCTGCAAATACTGGCAGTTGATGCGATGAGATGCAAGGCTGAAACCATTCAGGTTGCTAATTGTGGCGCCTGACGAGTAGGAACCGATGACGTACGGGGGTATGTAACGATGACCCACAATAGCTATGTGCTGAGTCATGAGCTAAGAATACTACCCTACAGCAAATAGGTCACGGTACTACTTTACATCACCTGGCTGATCATATCACAGGATTACCAGGTTAGACTTGGTTTTCAGTCGAAATAACACATCGTTCTCATTTTAGCTATCTGCCTTCTCACTTCTCTAGACTCCCTAGCTCACTGACGCCAAAACGCCACCAATGGACCCGGTCTTTGTTTGTCGAGAAAGCGTGGCAGAGGACCGGACACAGGCTCAAGACTGATGTCAAGATGTTCTTGCCGCTTGTAGCTCTCGGGGGAATGTAAGCTTCGGGCCAAACTCAAGGGGGGTATTGTATCTACGTTCTGCCGCCAAGAATGTGGATACCAAGGGGGCAAAGTCCATAGTTCATGATCTCGAGGATAGAATCGCGAATCATCAAAGAAAACCCATGCGCGTTGTCTGTAAATTCTCTCCTCGTCGCCACGTGATGCGTCAAATTGAGATGCCATCTGCTGGTAGAATCCAGGAGCCTCTTCACAAATCGCTTGCGCACTACCGTGATAAATCAACCACAACGAGCGGCGGTAATAGCTGTGGACATTTCCGAAAAAGCTGGAACGAAAATGGCGATCATTATCGGCCTTTCTTAGAAAGATTTCGAGCCACTGTCGGAAACTGTAAAAGCCTTCTGATTCTGTTGCGGTAGGTAACAGATGCGTGATAACATCAAAACCAAAGTCTGCCAGGACTGACAGGACATTATGGCTGTCCCCCACGCCAAAGTCACTCGCCCAGATCGCAGGATGAGATACCAGGTGATTGGGCCATAGAAGCCCTGGCGGCGAAGAAACTTCCGGAGACTGATCAGAAGCCAAGGTCGAAAGGGTATCTGGCAGCCAGGCATGACCGCACTGAGCGAACAAAGCCCCGTACAAGTCTGAAATGTATATGTGAACGCATTGGAGTGCTTCGATCTCCCATTGCCAAAATTGGCGGCTTTCCCGCTTGTAAATCGCTGGTACTGGCGTGTATTCTGAATGTACCATCCTCTGGTAAAGATATACTTTACTTATCAGCTCATATCTCAAGAACGCCCAAAGAAGAAGTTTTCTCTCCGAGGTGCTGAGAGCATACATGTCGATCCCTCCTTCGAGTGGTCGACCTTTGAACATGGACTTGCCCGAAGATAGATCTGGAAGGCCGAGATGCGCTCGTGGAAGAGAATGTGACACTGCCTTGGTCAGATAGTCTCTAATGTATAACAGCATCTTGTGATGAAGCTGATAAAGAAGGTCAAACAGTGCACGATCCCGTTGCTTATCATACTGCTTTCGCGCACGCACAAAGGGATCAACGATCTCTTGTTCCGCCCAGTGATTGAGGTGCATGGGGACATATTCCCTCAAGGAAGAACAGCATGCTTGACTTGATAAGTCCATAACGGGAAAGAGGATGATAGCCATGGCGTCTTGCAGCATTTCACTGTCAAAGTCGGCTCGGATGAATTCTTCGGTGATGTAGTCTTTGCTACGCTTGAATGAGTTATTCATAGAGTGTGATGCCTGGCATAGACGGTCAATATCGGTGGCATGGAGTTGCAGGAAAATTAGGAGCTGAATTTCTTTTGGCAGCCGGCGGAAATGGTCTTTTTTACCAATACCCTTATTAACATAGGTATTGCACCACTCCCCGCCCTCGAAGACCATTTTCTTGTTGCTTGGGTGTGTGTTTCTGCCAAACGTGGCTTGTTGACTTTGTGCGAAGGGTTGGGAGTGTTCTTTGTAATATTCGGTAGTCGACGTGCTTTGTGGCACAGATCACCACTTTCGGACGAAGACAGCATCTTTATATAGGCAATAACAAGCAGTAGGTAAATAGACTTCTGAAGTCGAGTGTACTGACATGCAGAGAAGAAGCCAGTTCTTAAGCTTTAACAATGTGGCTATGCAGGTGGCCAGTTAAGCTGGTGCAAAGATACACAATCTGTATTGCCGCAGATACTGTCATTTTCTTATATAAGGTTGCGATAATTTCTTGGAGATTGATGAATTTTGAGGAATACAATTGTCCCAAGGTTGAATTTACAGGTGTATCAAGTACACGGTAAGCTCCTACCTCTTCGAAGAAAATTGATGTGATTTTCACTGAGTTCTTTACATTGAGGTTTATTCAAACCTTTTCCTTGAATCCAAGGGCTTTGAAACCCCCAAGAAAAACTGACAGTTTGTATTATAAGGTTGGCTACTGCCTGAAGGTAATGCAGCTTGAAGGCTGATAGGAAAAAGATTGATAAAAGAAAGTTTTTTAGATGGGTGACCTTGATCTATCTCAAAAATATATTGAGCAAGGTATGTACCTCGTAGTCAACCATACGCCGACTAACATGTTACCGTTGTTATGACCTACCTCACAGTCTCGCATCGTGTTTGATCGCTTGCTTCGCTCGGTCTTCTAGAAAAGCTCACTGACTGCATGGCAGCTGTAGTTAAGTGGCATCCCACGTCTTTCGCTCCCTCTTTGTTAGGCAGGCCCGTTCGTCAATCTCCGGACTGACCTCCACCCTCTTGCAGCTTGACAGAAACCATTTTGCAAGGGGGCCTCCGGAGTGGAATATCATGTTACACTGCTCGGATGACTTTACGATTTGAGGAAAAGAAGTGATCTCTGGAGAGTGACAAGGCCATGGTAAGATTTAGAGATAGGAACAGGGCTGTTTGTTGAAAGGGATAGCTTTGTTTGAGATGAAAGCTCGGTTGATTCTGTCTTTGATTACTCTCCATTTGCCTAGCTCTACCAAATACAAAGTTTGTACCATGATGGCCGTTTCTTTTTTTCTATTCTGTTCGAGTATCGACCGTCCAAGACGATGATCTTAGCACGTACAGGCCACGGAATCATTATTGTTTCTATTTCAGAATCAATTTCAACGCCGACCGGAGGAAGTACGATTTTCGAATTTAGTTCTATGCTTCGGCTCTCCTGAGCCGGTTTTCGCCAACGCTGCCTGCCGGCTAGTGGTATAAACTCATGTTCTTTGTTGATTCTCTGTCCATGATGCTCTTTTTCATCAGAGATATGGTCTGTATTATGTACTGTTCCACATGTCTCCAGAACGATATGGGTGGGGGAATGTCCGCAATAGGTAAGCCGAGCACAGTCGATGGCAAGATGCCCCCCGTCGTTTTCGAAGCCATTCAACACTTAGACATATTATATTATAGAGGATCATTGGGCACGAGCCTATTGGTCCCCGGGGTGGAAAGGCCCGAAGACCTCCCGACCCTCCGTTCGGGTTTGTGTTCCTGGTAGTTGGTGGCAGGCTAGCTCAGGCCCATCGAACATACCCCTGCATTTCCATTAACACATCTGATCGGTCTTGGGTTGAATCCTTTACGATGTGACCAATGATTCATAGTCAATATGAGACTGTGATTTGTAGAATCCATCTCATGCCGGGTATCGAGGCGGAGATATTTTCATCTTGCCCCTGGTATGAACTGATCACAGCGATGCGCCTTAGAAGGCTCAAACTAGGTAACATGTGTTTGCCACTGATCCATCTCACCGGATCTACTTCCGTGATGGAGGAACTGAATGGAGTTTCTCTTATGTACTAGCAACCTGGTTCGATTAAGTGTGTGCGTTGGTTGATTTTCAAGACAAGTGAACCGAGACATGTCAACTGGTTGATTATGATTTCATCATGAACGAAAATGAACTGAAACGCCACTTGGTTTAACAGTCTCATAACAAGAACGTATTACTTGAGTCAGCTAGCTATTCGTAGGCAATGGTTGTTGACCCGAAATGGTAACTGTTTGGCAAATGGTTTTCAAAATCAGCTGTATCTATCTACAAGAGACTTGAGGACTAACGATCGCAAAAGCCCAGATCGCGAATAAAGGCTTACTTTCATCGCTTCGAAACAGGGTTTCCGATACTTTTTCCGAGTCATCTCGAAAAGTCAAGAGAATTAGGCAAAGTTCGGATGTGTCGCCGCAGTGTGCAGAGCGAGAGGCCGAACTCGCATGAGACTTGATCTTATCAATCAGGATCAACAGCATTTCCGTGGAAGGACCTTTTCGGTCCTGAGTACCCGTTTTTGCCGTTGCCAATTCTTTAGCTTGAGTTTAGATTATCTTGGTATCCCCCCCACGCATGCTCGAACCATCTTCCACTGTAGATGACCCATTTGTGGGCAAGACCATTCATTCACACACAAGAGGTAAGAGCATTGGCTGAATTCCGACTGCCTAAACAAAAGGGCCCCGCATTTTCTATGGGACCTCGTCTAATACGAGATGACACTCGCTTCTTCAACGTTCTCTGCTCTGTCCTGCAGCCTGCGTATGTTTTTCTTTTCTTGGCCTACCCGTCCCCAGTGCCATGGCAGCATCGTGAGAAAGTTCTCGTGAGGCCATGTGGGACTGGTTTTAGTTGTGCATATTTCGTCCAGGATCAACACTTTAACCTCTCCACCAGCCAGAGGCCATAGCTTCACGTTGACCACCGGGAACAACGCGCTTTTAGCTATTGGTTCGCAATGAAGTAAGAGGCGTTATTGGTGAGATCCTAAGATCCCGAAGTTTCTTTTACTGAACCTGAGGGAACGTTACGAGCTCGTCTCTCAAGGGCGCCAGCACAATGTAGCTCACACCACACGAGAAAGTGGCATCAAGACAACAGGGGTAAGCCGCAAGCGACACAAGACCCTCAGTTTCTCAAAGAAACCCTGTGTCGGAGGATCTTATCTAATCTCAGATAATCACTCGTTGGTGGCCAAACAAGTCGCTTACAGGCGCGCGCCCTCCCGAGTCTCAACACCAACTCGAAATCATGAGACCCCTGACGGGCGCCAGGGCTGAAGCGCCTCACCTTAAACCCGCTGCGGCTGCAAGACGGGAATGTTAAACTCTGCTAGTCCGGCTGCCAGTTCGATCACATCGTCGGGTCCGAAGGTGAATGGATACGCTGCCTTAATTGGCCTCACAGCCCTTGCCAAGCGAACCGGCCATAAACCGGACGATGCAAGGACCAAGCCTAAGGTAGCATATTGGAGCTGGGTCACAAGATGCGCGGGAACCAACGGCTTGGTCATTCGAGGACTCAAGAATTACTGACTCGACCAACGAATTGTGGGAGGCAACCCGGCAGCAACTGTCATAAGCGAGTTATGCTTGGATGGATGCTTCATTTTGACTCGGATCGGACGACGCTTCTCCCCACTAATTCCTCCTTTGTCGGCTTATCTGATCATCAGATAATGGTAACTACCACGGGTATCCCTGAATCCCAAAATCCCAAAGAGCCTCTGCAGCAACCAGAGATCGGTCTTGGGCCATTTATGGAAACGATTATCTGGCAAATGATTGATCCTTCTGTCTTCCCCAATGAAGATACAGAGTTATTCCCTGATGCTGGAGTTCTGTCCGATGCTAGGGAAGGATGCCAATCCATCTTACCCACGTTACTATACAGCAGATACTCCACTTCGAATCATCCACTGCAACACAGGAACCATGGCTCCATGGCCCTTCTTGGTGATTCTCTGCGAACTTTTTCTCATTGAGCTCGCTTGGCATTATTAGTCCGACTTCCGGAACAAGCGACCGGCATCTCGCTCATGGACAGGCCCGACAATGAAACTAATCCCTACGGACCCAACGACATGGCCAGTCCGGTCCATCGTCTTGCCACTTGCGAAGGAATAGTAGAGACGGGTTCTCGGGATTTTTTCTGGAGAATGTAACACTTTCTATAAATCTGCAACGTTCAGCACGTTGCTGGGTTCCGGTTCATCCTCTTCAAGCCTGCTCTTAAGTACTGAGTGCCCCAGCCAAGTGCAACCCACCACTGGTGAATCTTTACTCTTCTTCTTAACTCTATTTTAACCTAATAACCTTCCTTGGAGCTCAAAGGCTTCAAAAAGAGCAACAATGGCTGCTCCAACAAGCTCGGCCCAAGCTCAGGGCGACTTCGAGAAGGAGATCCAGCCTGACAGCCATGTTATCAACGATTTCCCCGAAAAGGACAAGGAGAGCGATTCCGATGGCGAGCTTAAGCAGGACGGTGTCAAGCGGGTTGAGGCCATCACCAAGGTCTGGTCTCCCGGTATGATGTGGGCTGTCTTTATCTTGTAAGTTATCTGCGATATCAGACTAACAAGCCTTGAACTTGAACAATAAACTAACCTCGTTAACACAGCCTTTACCTAGTCAACTTTGTCGACACCCTCCTCCAGGCTGTTCACTCCAGTTTGGTGCCCTATGTTACCTCTTCATTCAGCCAGCACGGTTTGCTTGCTATTACCAGTGTTTTCGGGTCCATTATTGCCGGTGTTAGCAAGCTCGCCATCGCCAAAATCATCGATATCCGCGGCCGTAACGAGGGTTTCCTGCTCATGATTCTCATCATTATCATTGGAATGATCATGAAAGCTTGCTGCAAGAACGTCGAGACCTACGCCGCTGGCCACACCTTCTACTGGGTTGGTCACGTTGGTCTGAGCTACATCATCGATGTCGTCCTCTCCGACATGACTTCTCTTCGCAACCGTATGATCATGTTCGGTCTCTACATGAGCCCCCGACTTGCTTCGACTTTCGGTGGTCCTAAGATTGCCGAGCTATTCCAACAGCACTCGACCTACCGCTGGGCCTTCGGATCCTTCTGTATCATTCTCGTCTTCTTCTCCATCCCCGTCTCCGCCATCTTCATGTACCACGAGATCAAGGCCAAGAAGCTGGGATACCTGCCCGAGAAGAGTCAGCGCAGCTTCTGGGAGTCTACCAAGTACTACTTCGTCGAGTTTGATGTTGTTGGCATGATCCTCACTATTGCCGGTTTCTCCTTGATCCTGACCCCTCTCAACATCGCCACTCGCGCTCCTGACGGATGGAAGACTGACTACATCATTGCTATGATCGTCGTCGGTGTTGTCTGTCTTGCTGGATTTGCTGCCTGGGAGAAGTTCTACGCCAAGGTTCCCTATGTTCCCTTCAAGTTCCTCAAGGACCGAACGATCCTGGGTGCTTGCCTTCTCAGTGCTTTCCTCAACATGTCTATCTTCGCTTGGGACACCTACTACAACTCGTATCTTCAGGTCGTTCACGGTCTCAGCATCGCAACTGCTGGATACACTCTCAACGCTTTCTCCGTGACTTCCACTATTTTGGCACCCTTCATCGGACTGTGAGTTTTACCACTGTAACAAATGTCTGATCATCTTACTAATCCACTGTGTAGTTTCCTCCGTTGGTACGGACGATACTACTGGCCTGCCGTCTTCGGTGTCCCCTGGTGTGTTCTCGGCACTGCGCTTCTCATCCACTTCCGACAGCCTGGCAACGATATTGGCTACCTCGTCATGTGCCAGGTCTTCCACGGTGTCTGTGGTGGTATCTGGGCTATGACAGCACCTCTTGCCATCATGACCCAGGTCAACCACCAGGAAATTGCCGTCGTCCTCGCCCTCTACTCCATGTTCGGTTCCATTGGCCAGGCCATTGGCTTCGGAATCTCTGGTGCTCTCTGGACCAACGACCTTCCCACGGAGATCTACAAGGCTCTGCCCACCGATGCCAAGAACCAGACGGCTACCCTCTATGGCGACATGACTCTTCAGATGGCCGACCCTATCGGTACCCCCATCCGAGACGCTATTATCTACGCCTACGGAGTCGTTCAGCGAGAGATGGTTATTGCCGGTTGTGCTTTCTTGCCCCTGATTATCATCAGCGTTCTTGTCTGGCGCAACAAGCCCATCGACAGGCAGCAGACCAAGGGCAATGTCTTCTAAACATTGCCATAATGACGAGCTGAGCTGGATGGGAGACGTTGACGTCTTGACGTTATTTATCTACGGCCTAAAAGTAAAAGTAATTTGTTTGAGATATCCACTCTCGGTTTAAACTTAGACCTTAATTGAATTCATCTTGTATGAACTTGCCCTCCTTGGGTGACCTTATGTTTTGTGAGAAACATGTAGATCTGACCTTTGAACACTCACTCATAAGAAGAAATGATACTGTATATGTGGATTGCGCTCTCTGACTAGTATTATCCGAGTTGCATACGCATCGCCTAATCCATAGCACGCATTCTGAGCTAAGAGCGTCCTCCCTTGTGGCAGCCAGCCATGATCCGCAAACTCATAACATCGATGATACATTTCGCTCTTCTGCGGATTAGCAATGAGCGGTTCTTTTGGCACACTTGTTTTAGGAGCTTGATTCTCAGACGCGAAGCTAATGTCGTGCGCCTGTGATTAAAGTACCTTGCCTAGGTATAGCCATCACGAGCACATGACAGCGACCGAGTCGCTCTATCCATGCTTGAACAGGCGGATACTAGCATTGACTCGTATCACAGCGTATATTATGAAGGATACCCGCATCAGCCTCTTGCCATGTGAGCTTTTTATCACATACGCTATCCGAAATTGGCGACTCATAGGCTCGCCTGTCGCTCGTGTAACACCCAGTTGAAGCTGAAACAAGTTGAATATCATGCTTGGCTTTGAGCCCTCGTTGCTGTACAAGATCCGGCCTGACTGAGCTGCAGGCAGCTGCGGTCATAAGATTGATGACTATATTACCTTCTTGACTGTGTTACACAAATGACAACGCTTTGATGATTTCATAGTGTTCCTGGCTCCAACTGGTTGATGATGGCCAGGGATATGCAGTAGGTTGACGGATAGCCGCATATGAAATGAAGGCGTGATTTCTCGAGTCAAGCGAGAGTTGGTGTGTAAATTAGATCACATCGTATCTCAGTTCATCTGCAGTCTTGAAAGTCCTCCTCTTGGGTGAGTAGAAGGTACCTTTCAAGAGGAGTCAGTGTTGCAACAACGCTTGATATTCGTTGACTCTTCTATCGCTGAGAATTGATACTCTCATATGAACACGACTAAAACCTGTCAAGTTCTAGACCGACTGTTCATATGCCCTGAGACGAGTCTATAGGTCACAAGCTGCTATTGATCAAGGCTTTGTCGCTTTGATCACAAAGAATTGTAACTTTCCCAGTCTTACTAGATGTAGATATACAATCACCCCCGGACGAGATAGCAACGTCCACTGTCTTGGTGTGAACATGTTCCTGCAAGTGACTACAATGAAGGCGACGTCTAGGACAAGGTTTCCTTTGGTAGACAATAGCTAACATATCCTCAACCCTGATCTCAGGGATCCCAGTGTAACCGATGACATTATCTTGAGGTCTGGCATTAAACCAACAAACAATGCACAGAGTTGTCTAGTCCACGACGGAAGTCATGGGAGCGGCACGCCTGGTTAGTCCGTTTCAAGAAGAGAGTTTGCATCAATGACAGGAGCAAGCAACCAGAAGCTTCTTGTGTCCCTGAAGCTATAAATCTAAGCAAGCCCTTTCTTTTGGATATCGTTGGCTAGGTATACTTCACTCAAGACACTGGCCTATTCCAACAGTCCCAATATTAGTCCCACTCATAATCTCTTCTGATAAATCACTTCAATATCAAAGCTCAATTATTGTTGCAAAGCTTCTGAACCATGGCTGAGAAGAAGTCTGGCCCAAAGCCCAAGCGTGCATCCGGCAAGAAAGCGGACGTTTCAATACAAAATCTGACACTGGATGAGGCACCTAATAAACGGAACTCGACAATGCAGAACCTACAACCAAGCACCCAAATCCAGTCAACACCTCATGCTCATGAAGGAAACACCACTCAAGTGACTTCAAGTTCAGGGGTCATGATAGATGCCTTTGCAAACGCGCTACCCGCAAGCCTCCCTTGGAATTCACAAGCTCGCGGTCGCGCTGAAACTAGCAACTCCCCGGAAGAGCCAACAGAGATATCTCGCTTGGATATCTCAGAAGACGACGAGCTTTCAGCACATGGAGACAAAGATGCCAAGAGAGGATCTGCACAGCGATCATAGGCCAGGCGAGAAGTCATGATGAAGCCAAGTTGAAGGTCCAAGATCGACTAGACTTGTGGGTAGTGACGTTTAGCGTCTCGTGGTGCGATGTTTTTTTCTGGGTCAGGAGTTGGAGAAGGCCAAATTAATTTGAGAGGAGGATCGACTGTCGAAATAGCAGATGTTTGGTGAGAGGATTTGAAGATGTGGTTCTTGGGAGTCAATATATTAATCCGAAACATTTGTTGCGTCGTTTATCCACTTTCCATCTGCCTCTGCCTCTTGTCCCTGACATTCTGCATGTTCGTTCTATCAGTATAGGCAAGCAATTGTATCAAGGAATGGCCAAGTCTAGCGGTCAAGTTGAAGTCGTATGGTACACAGCGCTTTCAGCTGCACTGGCATGCGCTAAAATGAGGTTCCAAGATGTTGCAGGCTGGGCAACTTGGCAAGGCTTGGATGACGACCCCCACATAGAGGCCGAATGAGCTCTATGGTAGCGGTAGCGGTAGTGGTAGCTAGGTAGCTGACGAAAGGGCTTTTAACGGACGGGAGCTAATTCTGGCAGTGGGCGGCTGAACATTTGGCAATGGATCTTTGATCAGGGAATAGAAGCAAGGGTATCAATACTACGTAACTCGAGAGCTGATCCGTGTGTTGTTGAGTCGTCGTCATTGCTATCAATAAGATACGCATTAACCGCCCAGCATTGAGTGTACTGTAACCAGCCAAAGTTGAGGCTATTGGAGGAATTTTCTCGTATTTGAGTATTTAAGGTTGTATTACTGTACCACATATTGTCAACGGTCTGGGTACATAAGCAGACAACGAAACCTAAATTTCGAAATGCAATTCACAAAAGTAAAAAGTGAGATCTGCTCTTGGCAGGGGATAAATTGTGTGCGCAAAAGATAACCAAGAATTGACCTGCCCTTTCTGATGAATCTTTATCAATGGAGGTGGAGGTCAACGTCTTCTGGATCCTCTCGGAAATTGCAATGACGGAGAAACCCAATATCCAACCAATGAATACGATGCCACCAGTGGAGGGGGCTATTTCAGGCACGCAACTCCGCTTACTGGCCTGGGCTTCGGCTCTTTTCTTCAACTGAAGGTGCTGAAAGTCACAGCTCTCGGAGCTTGCAGTGCCGTTGTCGGTTGTCCATCATCAGCAGTTCATGATGATGCCAAAGAGGGCTAGATCGTATCTATATTCGCTGAAAGGCCTGTAAGACGGTAATGTCGTTGTACGAGGTTGAGTTGTGTGACTGTTGGTCAGTGATGCAGTACCTCTGGGCGCCAGACTCTGGTGCTGAAACTGAGACGCTCTCAGACATTGTCCAAGGGCCAAATGAATAGGATACGCGACAAAGTAAACAAAACAAGACAACATAATCATAGCAGCCGCACATAAAAAAGGGGGTTATGCATGGCAAACCCCATTTGGGAGGGTGATCTCCTTTGCATGATACATACCTACATACCTACCTACTAAAAACCTGCAACTATTGAGGTTGTGGTGGCCATCTTTTTCTTCCAAGACCAAGAACTCTAGACTGCGCGCCAAGTCTAGTCCATTGGCTTTGGACCGCGTGATACCATCCGGGAGAGAGATACCTGGGGTCAATGTACCGATGCGCTACGCATATGCCGTACGGAGTCTCCGTATATACAAGGAGCACAAGTCTCTTGGCGTAGTCTCGTACCGGCGGGCCGGGCTGGGCGGCTGCTGGTTCTGGGATAATAACAGCCAGTGAAAATGCTAGGTCACTCAACTTACGCGGCAAGTGACTTGAATATTTTCCAAGATTTCCAGATATCTTGGGCTCTCATTTCTTGTGCATTCCCTCGATGTCGTCTGGTCATTTCCTCACAATCAATTCTCTCCCTCTTCCGGACGGAAACAGACTCAATACAAAGACAACAAAGCCCCGGACAGCCCGTAGGTACCCAAAGACGAGACATTGCCTCCACCCGCCAAGTTCAACGGGCACCCTGGCCCTGGCCTTGTTCGCTACAAGTCGCCCGACGCTGCCGCTTACTTACAGCGACTACAGTGAGCGAGTGGCCCAATTTTTCCCCGGGTGCTCTTTGTACCGCTGCATAGGTTGCGCTTCGTCTGTCGCCCACCCACTTTGTACTTTCACCAGCCATCTCTCTAAATCCATCGATCAATCAAACAGTCGTCTTTCGTTAACCAACTACCGGGTCGCCTGATCGCATCGTCTGTCCTGTCCTAACCAACTTGGCCGTCGATCTTGAACGCCATAAAGAAAAAGAGGTTGGGCCGTTTTTTTACCCTCTTCTCAAAGTGGCTTGGTGACGACACGACTCTTCAATAGCGCATTGCACAAACGCAAGCCAGCCTTGGCTTTTCTGGAACCTGACAACCTAGACAACCAGAGACTTTGCCTTACTTTGTCTTGCCTCCCTCCGCTCACGCTCAGGTCCCTCCAACTCTAATCCCCCAACCCAACCCAACCTGTCCATACAAAGAAAGGACTGTCCGCCCCGGTTCCACCGACAGCCTTTATTCTAGGTTTCGTCTTTCGCTACCATCACCTCGTCGCTCGTTTCATTCTTTCTTCAACCTCCCCGATCAAGGGTAACTGACCTTTATTCATCGTCAAAATGGGTGAGTACTCCTCCGCTTTGCCCTTGCCTCTCCTCGCCTGATCTAAACACGGAATCCCCTCATACTAACACTCGACGCCTACAGTCGCTCAACAAGGACAAGCTGGCGCTGGAGGAGGCGACGCTCCTGTCACTACCATCGTTCCCTTCAACAACCAGAAAATCCTTCCCTCTTGCGCCGCCGCCTGCGGTGCCCTCTACGATGCCAACGGTGCCTGTGTGCCTCCCCAAGTAGCCGCTGATGCCGGCCCGACCGCCTACACCCAATGTTTCTGTCTCGACCAGAGAGTTGCTGCCTTTAAAACCGCTACCACAGGTGTTTGCGACGATGCTTGTACCGCTGATCCCAAAGGACTCTCGTCAATCGCTGGATGGTTCCGTAGCATGTGCAGCGTCACGGGTGCAAATGGAGGAACGACGAAAAAAACCGGCCAGGCCTCTTCGACCACAACGGGCGGCGACTCTTCATCAACAGCTGGTAGCCGGGCTGGAGGCAGCGAAGGTGGTGGTGACTGGTACGTTGATGGCTTATTTGCAACAGTTTCTTGAACGACTCTGACTTGAAATAGGATTTCGAACCATTGGCAGTGGGTGATTATGATTGTTATTCTTGTCGTCGGTATCGCCGCCATCTGGGTCGGTGCTTGCATTTGGCGCCGCCGTTATCTCAAGAAGAAGGACCGTCAATCCTCTCTGGGCCAGAAGCACTCTGGTTCCGCCAACCGGCCGTCCTGGGGCCCTGGCATGGAGGCCTCCGAGGCTGGAAGCCAACCCTACGATCCGAATTACGATACCAACTACGACGACTCGAACCGCAACTCGCACGGCATGATGCTGCCAGGTGCCGCCGCCGCCGCCGGTGCTCCTGTCGAGGAGAAGCCCAAGAAGGAGAAGAAGCGATGGATCGTCCGCGACCGAACATGATGCCCGTGTTTGATCTTTACGCCATTTTTCGATCTGTTAACGATTCTCCTTGCCATGTCCGAGTCCAAAATTCGGCATTCTGTCCACCTAACGATATAAACCGTGCATTTATCCATTTAAACGGCCTTACTCTGTTCGATACTATCGACTACCTATGATTTTTAGTTGGGAGGTTTATACATTTATACCCAGCACTTGATAAAGGAGAGACAATGAATGCACATGGTGCCCGATATTGGATACATGCAGACGCTTGGTTTTTGGCATGGTTGAAAGACACCATCTGCCACGCTTCCCATGGTTCAAGGCCCACGCGATCGTTGGTTCTCGCCTTATCTGCTGGTTTCCCGCTGGCGTTCTTGTCTTTATTCTCTGGTATAATCTGGCGTTGGGAGGAAAGTGGGAGGATGGGCGTATCCTAATTATTTTCTGCTTTGGTGGCTGTTACCACGGAGGCCTTAACTTGCAATGCATTCCGTGCGTTGGTGGAATGTAACGGTGGAACCACAGCAATGGGGGAAAACGAAGTGCTTTATATGTTTTATTTAGACCAGAGCAGAAATGCTCTTTGGTTATTTATTCAGCCTTTTTCTGTTTATGGCCTCCTGGGCATGAGGGGAGGTATGGAGTCTATCCTTGATACAGCATAGCAATCAACCACATACATTCTGTCCAATTCGCTGTTTTTCAAATCTCTAGTGCAATGCATTAACCCGTTCAACGCCTAGCTACAGGCAGCTCCTGCTTATCATACGGCGGTCAAGCTTTGTGGTTAGCGTCTACGATGAGGTGCTTAATACCAACGTCTGGAGTTTTCCACCTTAACTTAGTCACCAAGCAAGTGAATAGCTCCAAATGCTCGAGGCTCAAACAGAAGATTCATCATGGTTGCTGCGCTTAAAGATACTTGCTATTAAACTAATCAGGAGAATGCCTAGCTATGCTTGGTATTGTATGTGTGGTGTGATTCAAGCCCATGCCCAAGACCCACGTCTCATCGCCCTATCCTACTCTTCAAAACGTTCTTCTATGCCCCATTCTGTTCTTCCGTGCCGTCCATGTACAAATCGATAAGACATCCAGCTGACCAGGCTTGCGTGGGACTCTGTATTTATGTTAGCATGTGTGTCAATATAAGAAAAGCTTGAGCAGTCAACTTACCGAGTCCGCGCAGTATTCGCCGTTCTTCTGTGTCAACTCTTGGAGGCCAGCCCAGGGACTCTCCTGGATCATCTTCTTGCACCCGCTGAGTCGTCGTGTAACCTGCTGGAACGCCTCAGTGCGACCTTCAGGCGTTGTACGCCTCTTCAGATCAAACTTAAGCAAGGCTCGAAGGAAAAATCCGGTAGGCCAGATCCACTCAGGTCCTTGATGATAGTTGCGGCCCTTGCTTGTAGCAAAGTCGTCGCTGTCTTCGCTGTTGACATAGTAAGGGCGGTAGTTGAGATCCGCAGGGTCCAGGGTCGCCATTCCTTGAGGACCTCGAATAGCCTCATCGGCAACACACAGCGCATGCATTGCGTGGTCAGGGTCAAACAGAGCTGGTGCTGTGGTCATAGCAATGGCAAAGTTGGGACGCAGCTGGTAGTCCTCGTATTCCTTTCCAGACTTGTAGAGATCCTTGTAGATTCCTCGACGGTTGATGATCGGGGTGTTCACATCATACTTAGAATCGTCCTCTGGCGAAAGCGGGACATAGTAGCAGCGCTCGAAGTTGGCCTTCAGCAGACTTGCCCAATCGGCCAACGTGATGGCACCACTGTCGGATTTCTCCACGCCAGCGTAGGCATATTTGCCCTTGTCATGGAGCCCAGCGAGCCAATCGAGAGTGCTGTACAGCATACCAGTGATCTCGATAGCAGCACCGTCACGAGGAGTTCCAGGAACACCTTTAGAACTTGCCCGCTCGCTCTCACCCATCTTGTCCATCCATGTGCCACAGTTAAACTGATTGCCGCCAAAGATGATACCGTTGTTCCAGTCAACATTGATCTCCTGGTTGAAGCCCTCATCCTTCATCTGGCAATCGATCTGGGGACCGGCGTTGGCCTCCCTGTATTTCATCCCTGAGGCATGTCTTTGGAGTGCTTCCTGGATCACTTCCTCAATGGTGCTCTCCTTGGAGTATGCCCTCTCATCATCTGTAGGGAACCAGGTGTCATCGTAAGGTAGGAAACGACGCTTGACCTTGGCCTTGAGAATCTCAACACCCTCAGGAGCATGCTTTGTGTAGTCCTGGATGCACTGGAGGAAGAACCAGATGGAATCTCGAGAGTTGTACCTGGGTGCATCACCGCTGCTGAGAAGGTTGGGAATCATGCCGTGCTTCAATACGCTGGCAAACGCAAGGATATGTTCCTTGGCATCATCAAAACGGCCAGTACCAATCAGAAGTCCACGAAGAGCGATGAACACATCCCGGCCCCAGCATCTGGCCCATTCTACAGCAAAGTGAGGAAGACCGGCAGCCAAAGAAGGCACCAACTTGTTAGGCCACAGGGATGCCGATTTGACATAACCAACCTGCTGAACACTGACCATAGCGAGACTTTGCAAGAACCATTGCCCGTCTCGGACGCTGGCATTCATGAGCTCAAGAGACCTCTCCCAGCTTGCCATGTAGGCAGTGCGCAGGACGAGACCGAAGTAACGAGGGAGCAGGAAACTAGGAATTTTTCGAATGGCATCGAATCGCTCTTGCAGCCACTTCAAGGGCTGTGCCAGCGCCTCGTTTCCTGGAGTGGCACTGATTCTTTGCAGTCTGGCCAGGGTGTAATCCAAAGCCCATTGGCCATCGCGGAGGTTCTGGCACAACGGGTGGGCCAAGTTGTTGTCTTTGATGATGTTCTTAAGGAGACTCCACCATCCCTGGAGACCAGCATAAATAAGCTTTCCATGCCCAGGAATATCGTATACACCGTCTCGGCCATCGCTCTCGCCTCGCTCTTCGGCCTCGCATCTGTACATCAAGAAGTTGAGGTCAGACAAGCTAAGCTCGTTCCATACCGCCTTAGCTCCCGAGGTAACATAATTGTCCAGGCCAGAGGAATGCTCAGCCGCAGGGATCCAGGTTTCAAAAAGAGCGATGCTTCCAGGAGGGAACCTGTCACGCACGGTGATAGTGGTGTCGTCGCCATTGACTTCCATTCGAATGCCGGGCACATCCTTCACTCGACTGGGCAAGCCGCGCAAGTACTTCTTGTCGTCAAGCACTTGCTGCGTCGCCTCCTCACCAGCATCAACTTCAAGCATCCAGCTGCCCAGGTGTCGAGCTTTGGTACCAGTAAGATGAACGGGACTAAAGTCACCATTTCCATTGCCGTAGCCCGGGAAAGCGGTGTGTGCAATGAGGAAGTAACCCTTTCGAGATTCAGGGTGCACTCGGTGAACAGTGATATACTGATCCTCATGGTGAATGTGAGTCTCGTCGTATCCATCCTTGCCCATCAAAGTATGTATCTGGTTAAGGAGTTTCTTCACGCCGCCAATTCCGTCCTCGCCACCTCCTATCTTAATTGACTTCGATCCGGAAGAGGCAGATGTATAGAGTCGAGTCTCGTTCACGAGGTCCACAAGCTTCGGGTAGATTTCATCGTAACCCATGACACTACCAGTAGCACTCGAGCACATGCAGACAAGAGCAGCGTTGGGTAGAGTGTCACGAGCGTCACGCTTCTGTGCCGGTGTCTCGTTGTCATGAGTGCAGTCCATAAAGAGGGCATGCACAGGGCTTGGCTTGATCGTTCGAACGATCTCTCTGGAGCGTGGCCCGTTCCCATTCGAGTCGCTGTTCTTGACCCTTGTCGGGCTGCTTGAAGGAGTGCGTACGTCCGACTTGGAGACTTCATCAACCTCAAAGCTTCCAATGGGCCGGCCACCATGTCTATGCACAAGTCGGCTGAGCTCAGCTGTACTCCATGCCTGCATGGCTTCACGGATAAGAGAGCTGAGACCGAGTCGTTTCACAAAGACGTAGTCCATCTCCTCGGAGCCCGTAAACAGTTCAGCAACCACGTATAGGTCAGGACGCACCCGGCGCGCCTCATCGAGAATGTGCTCAGCAACATGAATCGGCGTAGAGTGACAGTTGTCGATACGGAGACCGGCAAAGTATTTCGCCAATGTACGGGCATAATTGGTCATATGCTCCCACAGCCAGGGGTTGTCCTTGGGCCCTGAACCGTACCGCAACTTCACGCAGTCACCCCAGACAATCACTTCTCGGCGAAGGTAGACCCTTGAATTGGGACCTGCGTTGTCGACTAGGGCATTGCCACCCCAAACCCATCCGTTGTTGGCCAAAGCCATCTCTTCAGGCTTAAGCTTGGATGTCGTGTCATTGCTGGGGAGTCGAGTAAAGTAAGGCTCAATCAGGGGGTTCTCCTTGTTGATTTCACCAAGCTTGGGGCCGTGGTCATCGAGTCGGACATACTTGATCCTGTTAAAGATTTGATCAAGTATATCGTCCACTTCAGAGTCGTACTCCTTGTAGAAGTCCACGTTGAGGATGTCCAAGATCTCCGCAATCTTGGTCCTTGCTGCGTTCTCATCAGAAGAACCCACGGCTGCCAAAAAGCTCGCGGCGACCTCGGGCTTGACGCGCCTTCGGAAGCGCTCACCCATTCGATCGAGGCCTGATATACCCAACTCCCTGAAGAAAGCGACCTGGTCATTGACCGATGCAGCTTTGACGTTCTCCAATCTTTTCTCGAAATCCGAAGGGTCTTCGGGACTGTATTTGCTTCCCTTGGAGAAAGCCTTAACCGCCTCATCGGCATTTCGGTCGACATCGAGCGCATAGTACTCCCACAGTCTAATCTTGGCGATGACTTCTGTCTTGATAGCGTTCATTATAAGCAGCAAATCATCGGTAGACTTGACCACAGTGGGTAGTCCAAGCTTCTCTAAGTTGTCGCTCAAGTCTAGGAGTTGTGTGTCAAGCTGGTAAGCGGACTCGAGCCATGGGGCTGTGACCAAGTTGTAGCCAGCTTCGGGGTGCTCCTCAAGCCATTTGGTGTTGTTGGCGGTATGGTTTAGAACGATGTCAGTCAAGCTCAGCAGGGAATGGTTGCGCTCAAGACTTTCCACCATCTTCTTCACATCCTCCTCGCCTGCTGGGAAACAAGCCGGATCCCAGCCGAGTTGGTCATACAAACTGTACGGGGAGTTGGACACTCCACGCACCTGAAGAGGAGTGAAATGGATCATGTTGTAGCCACGATCACTAATGCCATGAAGGTGACGCTCCCAGTCGTTGGGGTATTTGCCCATGAACTTGCTAATCACAGAGAAAATTGACAGGGCAGGCAACGGCAACGGCCGGCCGTCAAGCTTGAGCCTGGGCGCAACATCGATGTAGTAGAGCGGTGTCTTCTTGAGGTTCTCCTTTTGTTCGGAGCTGTCTTCTAGCTCCTTCTTGAGGTCAGGGAGCTCAGCGTAGGTTGTGTAAAAAGCATAGGCACCAGGTTGGTAAATGGGGATGGAGATCTCGAGGGTGCGATTGAAATCGGGTGTAAGCCTGTGTTGCGTCTGTATTAGCTACCCCGTCTTAATCGCTTTCCTGTTGTACAGTTGGAGCAGTCTATACCGCCCCAAAGTGATCAATTGGACTGCAAACAGAGTCAAATACTTACTTGAACTCGCGAAATTGTTCGCGACGAAACTCGTCACCTTGGTCGGGGATGTTGACCCAAAGGCTGCCATGACGACAAATGGACGAGGTGCCCTCAATAGCAAAACGAACGGTTACAGGTGCATCAGACCTGGGAGCGAGATAGATGTATTCACCTTGCACCTGAGGTGAACCATCATCATTGAGCGGCAGCAAATAAACCTCGTTGGAAGTCATGGTGTGTGGTGGACTCATGATGAGAGAAGAGAAGAGCAGGCGCTGCGTGCCCCGCGGAACGACAAGACAACAGCTCGCTCAGGCACTGAGACGGTAACCAAGGAAGCGCCCTGCACTACGCAACGTGCCTGTCGCAGTGGAGCTATTGATCGATGGCTAACGGCTCGCGTCCGCAGTAGGTAAGTTAACTTAGTGGGGGTTCGGTCGTCAGTGAGCTTTGAGGACGCTGCTTGGGTCGTTTTAGTGGGCTCGCTGGTTCGGTTCAGGGATCTGGGATCTGGGATATCGAGCGGGATCGACGACCTGAGCGAGGGACAGGAGGGATGATCTCCCAGAAATAAGGTGATGGTGGGAGGGGAAGAGACTGAATCAGTCGACGGAATAGGCCAAAAGAGGATTGGAAGGGATAGAAAAGTGTCTAGGAATAAATAGCGGCGGAAGAATGTTTTTTTGGAAAGAAGGTGAGGGATGGAACCTGGGTTGACGAGGTGAAGGACGGAAGAAACCACGGCAGAGCAGGAAGGAAGTAAGAGAAGCCTCTTTTACGCCAAAGGAAAAGAAGAGGAAAGAGAAGAAAACAAAAAGGCTCGTCACAATCAAGCCATATCTAGGTAGGTATGTAACCGAATCTGGACAGCTCAACAAGTACATTAGACTATTTAGCACACAACTCCAACTTGAGCACCATCCTACCTCTCCTGTCCCATCCTGTCGGATCCGTTGGAAGCCAGCTTTGTGCTACAATATCTTGGTCTTGAGCGGTCAACACGGGGAACAAGGTTAGCTGTCCGGGATTGCCGGGCTCTTTACTTCCAAGATATTATTCCTTGTAGCATTGAGAGGGCTGTTTACGAAGCTCTGCTGTATCTGTAGCAAATAGGATTCAACAAATCACGCATGGCCAACAGAGGAGCAATTGGCTTTTCCTAGTCGCGACAAAGTCGAAGAAAGCAAACACGAACCACGATGCTCCTGGCCTAGCTCCAACAAATTCTCAATATCCATGCAATAAGATACGAGTAGTACATGGGCGGAGAACAACTGTACCTTGGACCTTGGACGGAGTTGGCCTAGCCTTGCACGTTTGCGAAGCTTCCCCTGGCGGCACTGGGATAATTGACTCGAAAAGAATGAAGAGGAGGGAGGGTGAGGGGAAGCTTGTGTGCGGCTCTTTCGGCCTCCCTTCTCATGAGGAGGAGATTGGTCAATTCTACATGATAGATACCATATCTCATATATTTCTCCCATTCCTTTAAGTAGAGACTGTAGTCGAGTTTTATTGAGAATACAGCATCGGGCATCTGAGATTGCAAATTCATTCACATGCTTCGAACCTGGTTTTTATGCTGCTAGTTACGTCATTCAAGTGCAATCCAATTTTTTCACGTCCCCAAATCCCCATCTGTGGCATTAGCGTCCCGTCATCTCAACACGGTGGAGGGCGGGGCAGACTTGGAGTCGCGCTCTAGCAAAGCTCGGAGCTCTTGATGCGCCTTGATCTTGAGCCTTGAATTTTTTTGGAGATTTAAAATTTTGATACCGGAGGAACAGGTAGTTTGAAATGTATCATGATAAGTGTATCGAGTCGCATTGCTATTGACCGCTCAATCTCAGGTGTAGTCAATGTCATGATATCAAGATGATCTGATTATACAGTGCTACGTTTACGTGCAACAGCGGGCATCATGGTATCTGCCTCCACCCGCCGCACGACCCATGGATCCATGGAGAACTTGGAGTCTAGAACAGCCTCCCTTGTCGATCTCTTCTCCATGGCATTGTCAAACACAACGTACCTACTTACCCTGAAGCTATTCGTGAAAACAGCCCAAGTAGATGCCAAGGCTTTATGAGTTTACGTCAAACCGACCTTACCAGCCCAGAACAATATCTGTCAAATATTAGAGTTCTTAGCCATGAGCCAACACCTCTCATTGGGGAACTATTTCATTGACAAACTGTCATTAGATTGTCGAAAATGCCAAATATTCTTAGCTCCTAGCTCAATTCGTTCCAGCGGTCATCACGAACTATGTTTAGTCAAGTACAATGTAAGACAATTCTTAAACTAAACTTTAGAACAACAGGACAAAGGAAGAAGGCTTGAGTCTTGACTGAGATGTTCTAGCCCAAACCATTATCTGCATAGGTTTAGATGGGATTAAGTTAGGAGCAAACTCTAGAGCTTGTACTCCACATATAGTCGATACCATGACTTCCAGAATCCGTTGCACAACGAATAGCACTAATCATGATGGCGGACATTCAGTGACCAATCTTTGGGATTCACCTCTATCCGCTGCCACCGGCTTCCACCATTTAGTATCTTGAATTCTTTGCTCTCGTGATAGTATTGACTAGTACTAGCACAGTTTCTGTAGAAAACACTGTCAAGCTCGAGAAGACAAGTACCAAGTAGTCAGTCCTTTCAACGACTTTTACTGACTAAACAGAGGTAACAAGATTTAGTCGAGGATGATATCAATGCACACTGGTCTATTCAAGATTACCTTGTTTATTGGGAATACCAGTCCTGAACTTAGTTTCCGTGCCTCAACCAATGATTATTTACCTATAAACTGATTAGGTACTGTTAATAAGTTAAAGGCGTCTGCAATATATCGAATTTCCTCAACTGCCTGCTGATGGACCAAATCGTGGCTCACACCGCCTGCCTGATTCGTGCCCAAACGCAAAGCGGACGGCAGAATTTCTTTAAATTTTAGCTCTACTTTAACCACAAGAAGATGTGTAGCAATGCAAATTCTTCTTAAGCATCAAGCCTGCATGCTTCGCACTGCCTGGAGATCAAGGTCGGATCTTGGCGCTGGAGTAATTCTTGGATTCACCACCCGTTCACCACAGATTTTAAGGAATTCAATCTTCCGTTCACATCGCGACAACCGAATCTTTTGCGACAAAACGATTGCGCATCGCCAATTTTCGACCACCATCAAAATGGCGGCGGAAAAAGTCAACACGGATACCGTAACCGTCGAGGGGAAGGAGTACAGGACGATTACGGAGGGAAAAGCGAGTATTCTGGTGCCTCAAGGTGCCAAGATTGGCGAAGATCGCGGGGAAGTTCAGCAGGTCTTCTACAACCCCATTCAACAGTACAACCGCGACCTATCTGTGCTCGCAATCAAGACATACGGTGAGATGTCTCTGGAGAAGAGAAAAGAACAATATGATTCAAGGATGAAGAAGCAAGGGAAGAAGCGAAAGCGAGGCGACGACGTTCAAAAGTCCACCGAGAATGCCTCGAACCCACCCAAGGCCGATCCGCAAGCGACTGAAGAAGCTGTTAAGCCTGACGAAACTGAGGCAACTCAGCCTGAAAAAGACTACAAGTCTTCATTCCGTATTCTGGACGCACTATCCGCATCGGGACTGCGAGCGCTTCGATATGCCCATGAACTGCCCTTCGTGACCTCTGTCAAGGCCAACGACTTGTCTGACACTGCTGCCGAATCAATCAGGATGAATGCCAAGCACAATGGACTTGAAGACAAGATTACCGTCACCCAAGGCGACGCGCTTGCGCTCATGTACCGTGGAATTGCGGACGATCTATCGAACAGGGACAAGACGGGAAGCCCGGGCAAGGCCAACAAGTTCGATGTTATCGACCTTGACCCTTATGGCACAGCCGCACCTTTCTTCGACGCTGCTATACAATCCGTGAGGGACGATGGTGGTCTTCTCTGCATTACTTGCACGGACAGTGCGGTATGGGCAGGTCACAGCTATTGCGAAAAGACATTTGCTCTGTACGGCGGAGTTCCGATCAAGGGAATGCATTCCCACGAAGGCGGGTTGCGACTCGTTCTCAACGCTGTAGCCACCTCAGCAGCCAGGTACGGCTTGACAATCGAGCCTCTCCTCTCGCTCTCGATCGACTTCTACACCAAGTTTTTCATCAAGGTGACCAAATCTCCTCAATCGGTCAAATTCCTCGCTTCCAAGACCATGCTGGTCTACAGCTGTGACGCGGGCTGTGGCGCTTGGGAGACGCAACCCATGTTGAGGAGCAGGCCCGCTCCGAATAAGAAAGGAAACGGTGCCTTTTACAAGCATACTATGGCCCAGGGACCATCAGCTGACCGACATTGCGACCACTGCGGAATGAAGATGCACATTAATGGCCCTATGTATGGCGGACACATCCATTCTCAGGAGTTCATTCAAAGACTCCTCGACCAGATCCCGAATGCCGATCGCTCTATCTATGGCACAATGCCTAGACTTGAGGGTATGCTGCGAACGGCTCTCGAAGAGTATCTCCCTGGCCCTGAGGTCAAGGAACCTGTGGACCCCAAGGATGCTCAGCTTGCGACTGTTGACCAGTACCCCTTCTTCGTCATCCCCAGCCGTTTGGCCAATGTCGTGAGCTGTGTGACTCCCAGCGAGGACATGGTTCGGGGAGCTTTGATTCATCTAGGTTACCGTACCGCTCGAAGTCACTGCCGACCAGGCAGCATCAAGACCGATGCTCCATGGTCCACGATCTGGTGGATTGTCACGGAATGGATCCGCCAGAAGTCGCCGGTCAAAGAGGCCAGCATTAAGAGAAACTCAGCTGCTTGGAAGATTCTGAGCGATGCTGGAATTATTGGACAAGAGAAATCCGAGGCTACAGAGGAGACAACCAAAGACGACGCCTCTGCAATGGAGGGCGTGGAACAGGAGGGCTCGGCTGAAGTAGCTGCCGACCCCAGCTCCGAGAAGGCATCAAATGGCGAAGACAACAGTGTTCCGAGCGAAATGGAATTGCGCAAGACGCTTGTTTTTGACGAGAATCTAGCGCGTCTTGCGCGCAGGCGAGGAGAACAGAAGTACGTGCGATACCAGATGAACCCACGAGAAAACTGGGGTCCTTTGGCCAAGGCAAGTCGCCGGTGATAATGTACATTTTGACAGCATTTATCTTCTCACCATTTGCTTCGTCTTACCGGCTAAAGCGAGCGATCCTGTTGGATTTGAGACCGATTGCGCAAGACGGTTGGCGTGCCTAGAATTCGTTCGTCAGCAGCAGCCCCACAAAGGCTGAGAGGAGTTTCGTTGAGGGCTTTTGGACTTGTCTTTTTCATCATCCCCAAGTTTGCCTTTGACCTTGAACGGAATTATTGCCTCGACTCTCGCTTGAGTCGACCAGATATTCTTTGCCGTCGTCCGATGTGACTTATCGGACGTTCTGTTTACATCTGCGAGCACCCGTTGCGCGTATTTATGATTGGCCAGATAGCGCCAGTCAAACTACAATAAAGATACCACACCCTTTTCTACTTCCTCTCCACTTCCACCTTTGACCTTTTACTGCTTGACACAATGTCCGCTCCTATGGCAACCCTCCAAGCGGTTGCGATTATGATCGTTGAAAATGTCTCGATCAGCGAGGAGAGTTTGACGTGGACTCACACTGGGACATCCTGGAGTACGTCTCGCCATGAACTTGTATTGGTTCGTGGCGCCACAGATTCGGATTCTGACTATCTTCTGTATCTGCTTAAGGAGGACGCTGAAAATGAGGACCTTCCATTTTCCCTCTTGATACTCAGAACCAAGGATTTACCCTCTGAACTTCGCAGTTTTGTAGTGGACAGCTTGCCGCCTCACCTGCAGCATAATATCACCAACGAAAACGGTGTCACAAACAAAGTGGACATTATCGTCTCTGCAAAGTCAGGCGTGGGACTTGCCCCGAAAGCATGGAAATACCTACTGCATCCCCTGTGGACAGCGCTTGCAAAAGACGATTCTGGCAAGCCACAATATCATCTCATTCATACAGAGAGCTCAGAGACCATTCGGGACTATGCACGACACTTGTGGACTTTAGATGAGCGTTCAAAGGCGAGAACGATTGTGCTTCTTAGCGGAGATGGTGGTGTCGTAGATCTCCTCAATGGTTCTGATGGAAACGAGCTACCTGAGATTCCGCCCACGATTGCGCTGCTTCCTCTTGGGACAGGAAACGCCCTCTTTCATTCAACCCACAAGCCTCTATACTCCGAACCAGGACCAAGTCCACTCGTTCTTGGGCTTCGAACATTGTTCCTTGGAGTCGGCGCCGACCTTCCCGTATTTCGAGCGTCCTTTTCAACTGGATCCCACATAGTCACATTCGCTGACAAGTCCAACGGTACAGCTTCAGCCAACGAATCAACCCAGCTTCAAAAGCAAGAAACCTCCATTACACACCTCCAGGGAGCCATCGTGGCTAGCTATGGCTTTCACGCAAGCATTGTTTATGAGAGTGATACTCCCGAGTATCGTGTACATGGCGATAAACGGTTCCACATGGTCGCAGAAGGACTTCTGAAAGAGTCTCACGCCTATGCTGCCAAGGTCTCCATCCGTCGCCGCGGTTCCACCACCTTTGAAGACGTACCTCGTGAAACTCACGCCTACGTTCTAACTGCTCTTGTCTCGAATCTTGAGCGCAAGTTCGCAATCTCACCCGCCACACTGCCACTGCAGTCGCAGCTCCGGCTCGTGCATTTCGGACCTATTGGTGGTGAACGGACAATGAGCGTCATGATGAAGGCATACGATGAGGGTAGTCATGTTGGCATGGACTGGCCGGACGGTGAACGAGTTGGTTATGATGAAGTCGACGAAGTCAAAATTTCAGTATTAGAGGACGATGAAAGATGGCGGAAGGTGTGCATCGATGGGACAATCGTTGAGATTCCTAAGGGCGGCGAGATGAGCATTAAGATGCTAGACCACAGTCTTTTCAAGATTTTGGCAAGCCCTCGTGTTTTGGAAGGCCGTGCTTGAGTCTATGAGATTGTTGAACGTTCGGGTATAGGCCAGACCGTCAGAAATTCTCTATAGCGTTCGCACTAGAATACTACTCAGTCCTGAAGCAGCTTCTTCACCCGCTTTTCCATGAGTTGCTCAAACTCATCCACACCGTTGTCCAAGGTACTCATCTTACCCCCCTTCAAACGATAGACAATGCGTCTCCTCGCACTCTTTACATCGTCGACATCCTCATCCGACTCTTCATCTTCCTCCATCGCACCCTCGACCACACCACGCATAAACCATCGATCGTGGCTCACTAGAATCACAGCGCCCTCCCAATCCCTCAGTGCCTCCCGCAGTGCCGTCACGGTCTCGTAGTCGAGATGAGTAGTGACTTCATCGAGAACGAGACAGTGTGGCCGTCGCCAAAGCAGACGAGCGAGTTCACAACGCACAACTTGTCCTCCTGAGAGCTTACATAGGGGTACGTCGGAGGCGATCCGACCAGGGAGACCAAGTTGGCCTAGAAGGCCGCGAAGGTCGCCTTCAGTGAGTTCACCTTCGACTTCTCGGGTAAGGAGGGCGAGTGCCGTAAGTGTGGGCTCTGAACGGCCGAGAGTTTGCAGCGCTTCAACAGCGTGTTGAGAGTAGTATCCCAACTTCAATCGCGGATGTGTTGTGAGAGTGCCAGCTGTCGGTCGAGTCTCCTCAACTAGAAGCTTGATGAGCGTAGACTTTCCAGCACCGTTGAGACCAAGAACACCGATACGATCGCCCATGCCAACGGAAAGAGTAACGTCCTGGACAACGAGCGGCGTCTTGGCCGAGTATCTGAACGCAACCTTCTCAAGGGATATTAGAGCGCCAGGAAAGCGCAGATCTGGTGGTTCAGGAAGATTCACCACGACAGGACGGTCTTCAGGCGGAATGTCAATGTCCTCACGCGCTGTCAAGTGGTACCCAGCAAGATCCCTGTTGAGCTTGAAGCGACCGCCTTTGGCGCTGACCTGCAATCCCCAGCGGTTATCAAGCTTCTTTTGGCGGGATTTGGCCTGGCGAAGTTTGTTGGTGTCATCGTTGGCTTTGCCGGCTTTCATATTAGCAACAATGGACTTTTCAATGTGGGCTTTTTGCTTGTCCTGGGCCTCTTTCATCGTCGTGAGCCATTGCTTGCGCTCGCTTTGCGATGCTTCGTAGGTGGGTAGATCGCCGTGGAAGTAGGTTAGTTGCTTATCCTTGAGGATGAGAAGATCGGTGCAGAGAGATGTGAAGTCGCGATCGTGGGATACGAGAATGAGAGTTGGCGGGTTATCTGTTTCTTCAAGATTTTGAAGATATCGCTGCAGCCAGATGATTCCCAGAAGGTCGAGGAAGTTGGTAGGTTCATCTAGGATCAGTATATCCGTCTCTTGGACTAAAGCCGTGGCGAGAGAAGCGCGCATGTGCCAGCCGCCGGATAAGCTTGAGATGGGCTTCTGGATGAGAGCATCTGAGAAACCAAGACCTGTTAAGATCTTTTTGGCTTTGGATTCTGTTTCTGATACGCGAGTTGGATCAACTTGAAGCTGAAGATCGGCAAGCATGTCGACTGCTTCTTGCGTCTCAGCTTGTAGAGTTTCGGGTGAGATGTCTTCGTTCGACTGTCCCAGCCTGCGATGTGTTAGAGACGATAACGAAAGAGGAGAAAGAAATGCTATACAAATCATTTGACTCGGCCACAACCTTCTCGTAGGCAGTAAGGGCTTTCCGAGCTTGCATACCACGGGCACCGCTGCGAAGCCGAGCATCTTTGTCTAGGCGAAAGAGGCGCTCTTGATGTTTCTTGTGTTTGAGGTGTCTATAGGCTCGGACTGGTGTGAATGGATCAGAAGCATCGATTCCTTCAGTCAAGTCTAGATATCAATTGTTAGAGCGAATGAGAGCTGAGGTAGTAGTTAAAATTACCCTTGATATCCTCCTCAATGGCATGCTTGGCCGTGGCCTTTTCGATCACTTGCTCTAGAACAGACGCTTCGTCGCCAGAGTTGGTTTCTGGCTTCACCTCGGACTTCTCATCTGTGAGTTTGGTTTGCTGTAGAATGGCAATTCGGGTCTCTTCTGGAATACCAGGAATGAGCTTTTCGGCGATAGCTTTGAGAAGTGCTATACATATGTGGTCAATATCTCTATCATCGCTTTGAAAAGACTAAACTTACTGGATTTTCCAGTTCCATTACGACCTACGAGGGCATAGCGCTGTCCTTCCTTGAGTCGAAGCTTGGCGCCAGTGAGAATCTCGATGCCCTCGCCTTTCGCCTTTGCTTTTCCCTTTCCGGCGGGTTTGTCGCCTGAAGTAACAGTGATGTTGACTCCATCAATATCGAGCTGCTGATAGTCAGAAATGAGGCAAGGGAGGAATTGACGGCTACAAACCTCGCGATGGTTGGTAATTTGGAAGCGCGTCTGTTTGGAGTTGCAAAGAATGGTTGCTACAGATTCAGATGCTGCCGACGTCATGTTGAGGATTGTGAGAATAGTATACACGAAAAACAGAAGGTGAAAGGGAAAGAGATGGAACACAGGCAAGTACGATTGCTATTATGGCTTGTCGCTGCCCTGAAGACGAGATTCGACGATGTGTGGTTGGAATCAAGTACTTTATTTAAATTATCTGGATAGACACAGTGTATAAAAATGTAGATGTTCTTATTTGAGTTTACTTGGCAAACTACCTAATTAGTTACTGTACTGTAAATAGTAGTTCCATATTTCTAGTGTCACTGGCTCTCAGATTCTTGCCTCTAGTGCAATTGGCAATTCCACCATTTATTCATATTGTGTCACTGGAGAGTGACTCACGCCGGATGACTTTGATTTACATTTTAATTATGATGGCTTCCCCACGCCACGAGAAAAGACATAACCAGTGAATACTGTGAGAGGAGAAATGGCGCTTTGACTGGTTTTATATGAATTATGGCGCACAATTGAGTCATATTCATACTTGAATGACATGATACTCCGTCTATCTTGCGTGTATAGGTCGTTGAAGATACAAATCTACTGGAAGTCTATGTTGGACTTTATCCGTAATTAAACGAGGTTAACTATGTTTTTTAACCACCTTCCTAATCCTGCATCTCCTTTCTTATCAGTCAAGCCAGGGTAATACCCCAAATAAATAGCAACGCCTTTCTTTCCCCTCACATCCTCACAACTTTCCTTCTTTCAAACTCATATACTCTATGATTCGCGACAATGAATTCTTCCGAGACTCTATGCTCTCCATCTTTGGACGCTTCTTTTGGTCCATTCATTGGTCCTGAATGTCGCGATGGCTTCGACTTTACTCTTGTGTTTGAACAGTCCATTCTCGTGCTTCTACCAGCCGCTCTTCTTCTCATTCTTGCTCCCTTTCGTCTTTTCCGCCTGAGAAATGCCCCCGTCAAAGTCACTGGCCATGGTCTTGGAACTGTCAAATTGGTGGTCATCGCCCTTTTGGCTATTCTGCACCTCGTACTTATTGTACTCTGGGCTACTCGCCCTTCTGATACGCGTCTAGATCGCGTGTCTATCGCTGCTGCATGTGTATCCTTTGCCTCAAGCCTGATGTCATGTGTTGTCTCTCGCGCCGAGCATGCCAAATCTCCTCGTCCATCCTCACTCTTGAATGTCTTTTTCGCTGTTTCTCTGCTCCTAGATGTTGCGCTCCTTCGCACACTCTGGCTTGCACCAACCAAACTCATGAATGTGGCTATTCCGGCCGTCTTCACAGCGGCTTTTGCCCTAAAGGCCATGTTAGTCGTCCTCGAAGGGTGGAGCAAAGCTCCGTATCTCGTCGCCGGTGCCGGGACCCACTCGCCCGAAGAAACGGCCGGACTCTACGCCCGGGCCGTCTTTGCGTGGGTGACGCCGTTGCTGTTGACAGGGTTTCGGAAGTTACTACGGCCGATGGATTTGTTTGAGTTGGACGAGGACATGGGCGCGGCAGGACTAATTGACAGGTTCTGGAGGCATTGGTATAACCAGAAAGGTTTGTCTGTTCCCTCTTCTTAGATAGCTTCGTTTAGTATTTTATTCCAAATATCTTGGTGATGTCTATGTACTAAATGCTTGCCTAGTTGCTTGCAAATACCGCCTTATTTTCTCCTGCATCAATACTTTGCGATGGTCCATCATCGCCGTCATTCTGCCTCGACTTGCGCTTCTGGCCTTCACCATCTGCCAGCCACTCATTCTCAACCGATTACTTGTATTCCTCGACGATGCCTCTCAATCCATCAACATTGGATACGGCCTTATTGCAGCTTATGGTCTGGTTTATTCGGGGATTGCCATCTCTCAGGCATTGTACTGGCACCGCAATGCTCGCTCTGTCACTTTGCTGAGAGGCGTGTTAGTGTCTGCGGTTTTCTCAAAGGCCACTGAGTTGAGCACTACGGTTATGGATGACTCTGCAGCAGTGACACTCATGTCTAGTGATGTAAGCTACTCTTCTGGGAACTCTTTGCTCGTGCTGATTTTCTCGTTTAGGTCGACGTTATTGTGAGAGCTGTTAGGGAAATTCATGAGTTCTGGGCAAACATCATCCAGCTTGCCATAGCCACCTGGCTCTTGAGCACTCATATAGGATACGCTGCTTCAGGGCCCATTATCGTCTCGCTCATTGCCCTGGTTGCTACTGTTTTTGTCTCGCCATTGGCACGCAAGTATCAGATAGCTTGGTTGGGAAAAACACAGAAGCGAGTTGGTCAGTAGTCCAATCCTTGACTTATCGTCTAGAAAACATTTTAACCCGATTCAGGTATTTCTTCTGCCATGATTGGTCACATCAAGAGCATCAAATGTTCCGGCCTGGCTCAGCATTTGTCCGACACCATTATCGGTCTACGAGCAGATGAGATCAGGGCCTCGAGGCCTTTCAGAGTCGTCAGCAGCATCACATCTGCGATTGCTCAGGTGCCTCTATTAATGTCTCCTGTTGTTGCCTTTACCCTGTATCAAGGTGGTTCTGCCAACTCCTCTCAGACGCTCGACGCGACTAGACTCTTTTCCGCCTTGTCACTCATCATTCTCCTGGCGCAGCCACTTTTCTTCATGTTCGAGGTGATCCTCGACGTGAGTGCCGCGTTGGGCGCATTTGAGAGGATTCAGACATTCTTGACTCAGGAGTCACGTCAAGACCCTCGCCAGACGCAGTCAAGATCAAGTACGCGCTTATCTCGACAAAACGAGACGGAATCTATTGAGTTGCAGGTTCTGAGAGATTCTACTTCAACCTACACGGCAGATCCTACCATGAAAAACTGTGTAGTCAAAGTTTCTGACGCAAACATCTCGTGGTCAGAAGAACACCCTCTTCTTCGGGATATTACGTTTACCGTTGGACGTAACCAGCTTGTCCTCCTCCTCGGTCCCGTGGCTTCCGGAAAAAGTACTCTGTTGAAAGCACTTCTCGGCGAGGTTCCTCACGTAACTGGAACAATTAACCTGCATGGTAGAACCCTTTCTTGGTGCGAACAGAGCCCTTGGCTTTTGGTATGTACCTTGATCTCCTTTTAATGTTGAGTCATTAATCAGTCAGAACCAAACGATCCGCGACAACATCATCGGTCACTCTCGATTTGAATCCAGGCTTTATCAAACTGTTGTTAGGGCTTGTGATCTCGAGAAGGACTTCAGTCAACTTTCACAAGGCGATAATACAACAATCGGCAGCAAAGGTCTTGCTCTCAGCGGAGGTCAGAAGCAGCGAGTTGTAAGTGAATGATATGGAACTTGATAAACCGCATACTAAAAATTTAGGCCTTGGCTAGAGCTGTGTACTCACAGCCTCAAGTAGCTCTGTTTGACGATGTTTTCAGCGGGCTAGACAGCCAGACTGCTCAAACTGTTTTCGAGAACCTCTTCAGCAAGCGAGGTCTACTCAGACAATGGAACACGACAGTAATTCTAGCTACTCAATCAGGTAAGTCAACATACGAAACTACTAGTATTCATTCCTGACGGTGAGATAGTGGGTTTCCTCTCTTCTGCCGATCTTATTCTTTGTCTCGACAAAGAAGGAAGAATCTCCGAGCGAGGCACATTCCATGATCTTGAGAGTGCAGGTGGATATGTGCAGTCCATATTGGAGAATAGGCTGAATCACTCCGAGCTTGAAACTCTAGCATCACCTGACGAACAAGATAACATCGAGCAGATCACATATCCAGCACAAAGCGCCCCGAAACAAGAAGAAGAGGAAGACACGCGCCGTCAGCGAGGTGATTCGACCGTTTACCGGTACTACTTCAGCAGCACCGGCGGCTTGTTTATGATTGTTCTTCTAGCATTGGAACTTGTCTGGGCTTTTCTTGAAAGCTTTCCAAGTTTGTGCCCGTTATTGGAGAGATTATAGTAAAGACGGACGCTGATTGAATATTTACTAGCTATCTGGCTCAAGTTCTGGACCGACCATAATGCCAAGGGAAACGAGAAATCTGGATATTACCTCGGTATATATGCTGCTTTGCAGATAATGGGCGTTATATGGTTTGCCGTGCTGATATGGTACTTAACGAGGCGATATATAAAGTAATACTTGTACTAACTGCTGAGTAGGTTCGTTATCGTTCTGGTAGCGGCAAAGTCTGGAATCACTCTTCACAAGAGGTTGCTGTCTACTGTTATCAGGCAAGTTCACGACTCAATAGTAGTAAATCAGTTGATATTAACTTGCTAGGGCACCTTTGGCACTATTTACCAAGACAGATCTCGGGTCTATCACAACAAGGTAACACTAGATTCTAGAAGGGTTCTATAAATACTAACAAAGGATCAGATTCTCGCAAGATATCGGGATGATTGACAACCATCTACCCCTTGGCCTTGTCGTAACTCTCGCTAGTAAGCCAGCATTCATCTAGTTCGCATTTGATCATTTACTAACGATACATAGGTTTCTTTGGTGCTATTGCAAAAGCCGGTCTCCTCGCTGCTTCAACTCCTTACATAGCGGCAACGTTTCCCCTACTAGGAGCCGTGTACTTCTACCTCCAGCGTGGCTACCTGCGCACCTCTCGCCAGCTTCGTCTACTCGACCTCGAGGAGAAAGCACCTCTGTATACGCAGTTCCTAGAGACTCTGTCTGGACTTGCAACCATACGGGCCTTTGGATGGAGAAATGCCGTTATCCAAGCCAATCACGCCCTTGTAGATCGTTCCCAGCGCCCGTTTTATTTGCTCATGATCGTGCAGCGTTGGCTTGTATTGGTACTGGATCTGACCACGACGGCTCTGGCTCTACTTCTCGTTGGTCTTGCTGTTCGGTTGCGTGGTGAGGTAGACGTAGGCTTGACGGGTGTTTCGCTCGTGCAGCTCATCTCGTTGAGCGAGACGGTCAACATGCTCATTCAGTTCTGGACCTCGATCGAGACGTCTATCGGTGCGGTGGCTCGTATCAAACAATTTGCTGAAGAGACTGGTGAGGAGAATTTGCCAGGAGAGACACATGATCCTCCCTCTCAGTGGCCGGATAAGGGCGCTGTTCAGATCAATGACTTTACCGCGTCATATGGGGATGGGAATGGAAATGGAGATACTGTCAAGGCTCTTGATGCCGTGAGCTTGGCCATCAAAGCAGGAGAGAAAGTCGGCATTTGTGGTCGCACAGGAAGGTCAGTATGCCTGTTTCAAGACCATTGCTGTTTAGCTAACGTATCACCGCTTGCACTCAGTGGAAAGTCTTCTCTATTCCTCGCCCTTCTTCGACTGCTCGACCCTTCTTCTGGTAGCATCACTATCGACGATATCTCCTTAGCTTCTCTCCCCCGAGAGACTATTCGTAGCCGTCTCATCACCCTCACACAGGACCAATTCGTTCTCCCTGGTACCATTCGACAGAACGTAGACCCGCTGGGTGTATGTTCCGAGTCCGACATCAACGCGACCTATCGTCTTGTTGGATTGTCCGATGCTATAGAGCAACACGGTGGCCTAGACGCATCATTCAATGAAGATGCCTTGAGTCACGGGCAGAAACAGCTATTCTTTCTAGCAAGAGCTGTTCTGAGAAAGCGTGATGGAAAAGTCGTGCTACTTGACGAAGCGACGAGCAGGTAATTCAAACCGAACAAGATGCTAGAAATTCCAGCAGACTAATCAAACGACAGCGTGGACCAAAAGACGGAAGAGACCATCAGAGGCGTCATCGAGAACGAGTTCAAGGAGCATACTGTCGTGTCCATCACTCACCGCCTGAATACCATCATCAACTTCGACCGCGTAATTGTCATGGAAAAGGGTTGTGTCGTCGAGATTGGTGAGCCAAAGAGTCTCCTAGCTTCAGATAGTAGGTTCAAAGCTCTCTGGGTAGCCAGACCTCGCCCTGAAGCTTGATCTATCTAGGGATTAATGGAGGATTACTGAGTAACTGGTATATGCCCTTTTATACAAATTCGCTGTCTATATATCGTCCAAGCTGTCGCGTTCTACAACAATAAATCTTCCCTTGCCAGCTCTCATCGTCCGAATATGTCTTTCAACATTCTTTGCCGTTTCAATAGCCTCTGAATACCTCGCTTTCTCAGACGTCAGTGCCTCGGGCCCAGGAGTCCATCCCGTATAGAGCCGAAGATCGGTTATCTTGCCCCAGTGATCAGCCCAGTTGACAAAGTCATGGCCGGTTTCAGCCATCAACGCATGGAACCAAGGACAGCAGCCTGTAAGGTCCAGAAACTCGAGGGCATACAGATTCTTACTCAGCATGCGCAAGACGAGCAAAGCCTCGCTCCAGTCGTGATCAAGCGAGTGCGAATAAAGGTTTGTCCCGCCGTAGGGGATACGATGCCCTTGTGGAGAGGAAACGGTGGCCAGACGAGCTTGTGGTGTCAAGCACGGCTCGGGCCAGTATGCCAAGCTCAAATGTGTAAGTGTGGTCAGCTTAGAAGACAAGGAAAGGAGCTGCTTCCAAGACGCAGTTGAGGCGTGGCGAGGATGCAAGGCAAGTGAAAGGTGGGTGAGGTTGGGCAGCAAAGTTCGAGGAGGGCTAGGAATACTCTCAGACACATCCCAGGATTCCTGTAGTTCTGTTGTAGGTTCCTCGTCTCTGACAGGGAACAGCAGGTCACTAATGTCCTTCAGTCTAATTGACCGGCAAGCGGATCCCGAAAGATCGAGGTAGTTGACCTCAAGGTTCGAAGCCGTCAAGCTATCCAATTCCTCCTCCTCAAAGGTATCTGGCGGTGGCAGCAAAATGACCTTGAGATCACTTAGAGAGAGCCCGTCTTCGCTGGTAACTCCAACATAGCGGATCAAAGCTGCCTTCAAATGATTGGGCACAAAGTACAGATGGTACTGATTGTACACTCGGTGGAAGGCCCATTCGTATGCAAGTCTCTGCAGCACGATGTCTATCAGACTTCCGCGCGCCGGGAGATAAGTTCCCGGTAAACAAGTATCTTCCAACCCTCTGCGACTCAATCGCGACTGGCTCAAGGAGGAGGCCTCATAAGCGGTATCCGCAGAATTGCGGGCGACCCAGCTCCTCGGGGGAGGAGGGCCGGCAGGGAGTCTCCTGCCATTGCCATCGAATCTCTGACGAACAAGACGACGAGGAGCGGGGGCCGGTGTGTCTGGGATCTGAAGGATCTCTCTGATGGCCGGGGGTACGCTTGGAGCAGTTGTAGGCAGGGCTGACTGGGAGCCGGCGGCGGAGGGGCTAATCGAGGTACGACGCAAGTTTGCTAGCAATTCATTGACGCTTCGGGAGGGCTTGTCTGCTGCGCACCACTTGTGAGACTCTGGCTACCACGCGGTCTGGAGATATGGGGGAGGGGTTCGAAAGGAAGCGAGCCGAGAGGTGGCCGGAGGCCGAGCGATCAGAGGGGCGTGTGCTTGCGCATATGCTTGTGTGCATACCTTATGTACGCATATGTTTAAACCATGGGAAGCCACTCACCAGAGTTATTCGTCGAAGTTGACGCAGTCGGAGAAGCCGTTGAGATTGGCTTAAAGGACTTGATGTGGTTCCTTTTCTTCGGCATGCCCGGGGACAAGCTGCCTTTTTGGTTGAAGGGCAAGCTGAGGGGAGTGAGAAAAGAGAAGAGAAGAGGGGAAGAATCGAGGTACGACGTCGAGAATGAAGGTATTTGTCTGTTTGTCTAGGATCGTGTATCAGCCTCTATGAGTCAAGCTGACGCCCATGGCCTGATTCTCGCGTGGTATTGTAGAGTGGGAACCAATTCGACCGAGGAATGATGATGAAGGGTCGAAAGAGTCATCATCCCTCATGAGTCCTCAGGTAACCAAACAATTACGTCTTTTTTGGCCCATGACGGCAGTTCTAGGCTGGGCTTAGTGACTCTGCGCCGCCCCGCCGGCGCCACGCCACTGCCGATGGCGCCTACAGGACCCCTGATAGTGGAGGCAACCACAAGGCTCCAGCTGGAGAAGGGTTCCATCTCAAAGACGTCTATCACTCACCCGTCTTCGGTACCTTATTCAGTTCATGGGCGTAGTTGACAATGAGACTGTCTGGTAATTATCATCTTAAATAAACTATAGCACGTCATGTTTTCAAGTTGTAATTAGTCTTGACCAAGCTGTCCTGTCTACCCAGGTAAGGTCCCTCTTAGCAACAACACATTCAGTCTGTTCAGCTAAGTAGGTAAAACATTACGGGAATTAGATTGAATCCATGTCAAGTATCAAGCAGTCAACGGCCCCCAAGCTTGATTGCTTACTTGCACCAAAAGCCCCTCTATGACCATTCCAGGATTAACGTCGTGTTCATGCATTTACTTGCCGTGGCTTCTGCCTTGATCAGCCCCCCTGGTGATGATGTGCATAAAGACATGTCGACTTACACCGAGTGTCGATAAATCAGGGCAAGGTAACTATTATCATGTGCCAATCGCTGTCTTGAGTCATGATCACCCCTTGCAAGGTTGGTTATTATTATCCCAGCGCCAGACGTCCTGTCTAATAGTATATTGCTCCTCACCATCTGTAAGTAGAACCAAGTCACGGTCATGGATGCCACTCACTGCATGATTCATGAAGACTTATACGACAGTGTCAAGGGCGTTGGCTGTGTACAGGACGTATCAGGGATCTGAGATAGACTGTTCGGAAGCCTGCATACTGCCAGAGCTAGAGCATCAGAATGAGGACTGCACTGCACGGTCACATCATCCTGCAATCTCTGCCAAGTCAAGCAAGTAATTCATCCTAGAAAGACTGGTGAAAACATGATTATTCACTTACCACCAGTCAATATTCATGTTTGCGTTTGGAATGATTGATGCCCAGCAATAATGACCTTTAATATGGCCGTCTTGTGATTACGACGTTCCATTAGTGATAGGGTCTACATCCTCAAAATGGTCAACATGAGTGGGTGATGGTTCATGATGCTTGTTCGATCGTTCATCGGCAAGGTGCCGTGAACTATGGGCAGCTGCGTGCCTAGTTTCATCCATGAAGCTGGAGGGTAACACAGCTTCCTTTCCGCCTCCAGGGTGGATAACACTCAAAACTGGGTTCTTGACAACAATTTATCGTTTTAGATCAGCATGACGAGCTTTGAGAGAGGTAGAGCCTCCTTGAATTTTTTTTTTTTTTTTGCCAGGTCACGGCAGTTCAGATACTATTGTCAACGGTGGCCTAAGAGTGAAAATAAAATGGAAACAAGACTCCAGCTTAATTATTTTGGACTAGGAAAAGAACTCAAATGTTACTGACGGCACTTTTCGCAAACCGACTGATCAAGATAACATGGTAATTAGAAAGACACATCAAACCCTTATCTGGCTCGATCAACTATGCCCACTCCTTATTTGCCATGCCAAAATACAGCATCTTCCCCTTGTTCGTGATCTATTGGTTACCAAATGAAGTTTGATTTGTACTCCCACGCTCCCCCATGTATCACAACATGGTCTTTTTGGCAGAGAATTTGCTGCTGGTCGACGCTTGAATTGCGGGAGGCTTAGTCTCGAGACTCTTCCGCGCATCCAAGTAAGCATCCGTGAGAGAGGAGCACCGCAGAAGGTCTGGTCCTTGGCCAAAGCCCCCTTTCTTCCTCTACTTCCTACAGTTTAAGTTAGCCTAGGTAGTTTGGTTTGACAAGATGCTGAATCAGGAAAACAGAAGCGAACAAATCTGGCTAATCGGTCTAGTTCAGGCCTGATTTGAAGGGAAAAGACGGTTGAGCAACCTTGAAGTAATTTATCAAGTAATCTCCGGTATTCCTTCATGTCGTAGAGTCTCTTCAACTAGATGACTGGTTTCCTACATGCACGATAATGAGCTTTCCCGAGGTAGTGGTTGAGAGGGCCCAGGCACGCCTCGAGCAGGTGGATGCCTCCAAACCCAATGTCAGGGGAGATTTTAATGGTCTGTCGGCTTCTCGTTGTATACTCAGTGTAAACCCTTCTAAGTAGGCACTAATACCTAAGTCTTGCCTCATTTCTCCTCATCCTAACGAGGATCGAAGTATGATGAGAACCTCAAAAAATCCATGCGTCTCAAAAAGGACATCCATCTAACTTATTCTCTTTTCCTACATACCTAGGAATAGAAGCCATGTAGCTCAATAACCGGACTTGTATTGTCCAGTTGGATATATCTGACACGATAATATCGAACCTGGAAGTGACTAATCTAGCTATAGGGTGACTAATGGTATGCAGCATGAGTTCCTCGTCGCCATAGCTTGACCACTTCTAGAGTAGAACAGGCTTTTCGCAAGGCGCATTCTGAGGCGGAAACTGAGTATGATTAGCTGTATTTTATTCTTTATTATGGATGCCTTGCTGCTGTTCGTCAAGTGTGTAGTGACACCCTAAAACCGATCTCGTGCAGCCTGACTCTCAGGTATGCCAGTGTTACACTGGATCGTAAGCCCCTTGTGGTCAAGAGAGCTCTGCTTTGATTACTGCTTGAATATCATCATAGAGTCTAATTCTGGTTACGAAAAAGTTCCATTACGTGATGAAAACATTTGACAAGGTTCTGCTAGGCCTCTTCATCCTTCGATACAGCAATCAGTGGACGTGAGCCATTCAAGCACAGCGGTGCGTTTGAGCTAGTCATCAACTTGGCCAGATAGCAGTTTGAGGAGCCAAAGAAATATATGATTTCTGCCTCTTGGCCACAACCAAATCGCACTAGGCGCCTAAAGACAGCATCCATCTTCTCCACTGTAACGCTCGATTTTAAGTCTAGAAAAATGATCAAAACAAACGGCCGTAACAAACTTTAAAAGGGAACATTTGTAGTGACTGATGTATGTGGTAACCTCGCCAAAATCCCAGAGGTCCTGTTACTACTACCTACCTATCTTGTTGCTACCTGCTAGACTGATTGAAGCCACAGTGGGAACAATGGCAATGGAAGGAATAATGTTTGACAAGGCTGTGCGACGCTGTTACTTGACAGTGGAGAAGATATCTCTACCGGTAGATTGATATAGAACTCCAAGAGTAGAGCAGTATCACGAATTCAACCCAGCGTACAGAATATAGAGACAAGTTTGAGTGCCCTGAGGGTTACCAAGGCTTTCTTTCAATGGCAACTGCGGGAGAAATGAGGATGTGAGGCTCTATTGAGTCTAGGTAAGGTATGAAGAGTCTTTCATCTGAGGCATGCGGATGGGATCTACGCAGGGGGTAGTTTATCTTACAGTGGAAAGTGCGAATCGAGGGGAAAATCCACACCGTTGACCTCTGACAGGCGACAGGAGAAAGGCGACAGAATGGGGGTGCTGAACGGCGGGTCTAATTGATCGCACTGTGCCTTCCAATTTCCATGGTATGGCCGTCTCAGCCAATGGCATTACAGGATCATGGCCGCCGCCCCGGGGATCAACAGACAGGACAGGGTAGGAGCCATGTGGGAGATGGGAGGAGTCTCGACCGGTCAAGGATGACTGCCCGTGCACGACAACTTCGCTTGCTGCCGCCTTTCAACTCAACCTCACCCAACCTCGAGCCACCAAGAGCCAACTTGATCGTCCATCCACCCATGCACTCACTCGCATCTTCCACCAAGACAGGATAGTTATGGCGCGCCCATTACGCGTATCTATCCACTCAGAACACGGCCCATTCGCGGCCTTTCACCATCTGACATCCGAGCTTTGACTTCGCGGTAGCGAACGTTTCATCCGCCATAGTCATTGCAGCTTCAATCAAGATCAAGGGTACCGTACGTACGAACGAAACCCTAGGATCGGGCTGCCCAGAAAGCTGGGACCATGCCTACAAACCTAGGCTGGGCCAATGCACAACAAAGGCCGTCGGCCCTTGCTGATTTGTTCCAGCTTTCAGCCTGCATCCCACAAAATTTCAGGGATCCTTGGCATCCCGCGAGGACCATAGCTAGAGTCTCATCTCTACCTACCTAAGTGTACATGCACGGAAACCCATGCTGTTACTGGCAGCTCCAGCCTCAACCTCCCTGTGATCCTAGTCAATTGGTGCAACACCCTCCTGTAGCTGGATACACCACTGACCTGCTTCTTTTGCTTTCTTGGTGTCGATCCGCTGTCATCACCGCTGCCACTGATGTTGCTGCCACGCTGAAGCACTTACAGCATAGTCCTACTTGCTTTTGTATCACCTCTTCCTCATTGCAGCACGACCAAGCCAACCCAGCCTCAACCAGCAAGACATGACAGCAAGAGATAACAATTGATCGATTTGAGAGTCTGGAAACAGTCATATGTCACATTACACAGAGATCTGACTGGAATCGCGCCGAACGGCCCAAACTTTCCAGTCTCAATCGTTGCAAATACACGCGCTTGATGCCCGTGGCAGCATTTTCAACGGCTTTAGTTTCACCACCCCCTTCTGGCTACAACAATTACACTGCGGGCCACAACCGTTGGCTTGAGAAATACCCTCAATGGACGGCCCGATCCGATTCAAGGTCGAACCTCGTTTTCATTCGCCATCTTTTCGTTTACTCGTACTGTCGGTCTGCTTCTCATAGCCAACCATGCATCGGGAGACAAAGCGATGACATGTTGCCCTTTTTTCGGCCACTCGATATCACAAACATCAAGTATACTCCCAGACACCCCATATGGATAGGAGGCGCGAGAATGCCGCCCTTGGCATCGGCATAAGCAGCTTGTACCGGCCAACTCAAGCCTAGCTAAGCGGGAACCGACACCAACATCAGATGGCCCTAGCGATCTTTACTGGAGAACACGAGGACTTGCAGCCTGCGAGCCCATGAGCTCTGCCGCGTCCAGTTCTGGACAAGCTCATCAGTCCTTGGGCCATGAAAAGAACCTGCGCCGCCCCCCTTCTCCTCACTTCGGGTAAGGGGGGATCTTATTGGCTCGTCAACAATCTACGCAATCACCAACGCCCCTTCGGAACTTCTGATCGTGAAATCGATGACCCTCTATTTCGACCTACTCCACATGAGCTTTCGGCATTGCCCTGGTCATAGCATTCAGCCCCCCGCCAGTAAACCGTTGGCCGTCGGCTCCATCGAAATCGGTCTCCTGCTGTCCTAGGAGTGTTATGCCGCATCCGCCGTGCGTGGAGATGAAACCTTCTTGGGCCTCACGTGTCGTTGTGTAAGGATGACTAGACCCGTCAGGGCCTGAAACATAGCCTGGGCGGCCCGTCGATCTTTCTTCGCCCTACTCCAGGCAATTATGTCAGGCATCGGCATATCATGGCGTCAGGGTTGAAGGCCACCCGGCCATCGAAGCGTGTGGATGGGGCTGACACTACCCAAAGCTTGAACGGTTGAGGGTGGCCTGTCACGCTTAAATTATTCAATTATGGTTGGTCGGTGCCTTGATCACTAGGCGACTGTGCTTTCGAGACATTCAGTTACCGCACTTGTATGTAAAATTTCCGAACAACACATGGGCCAAGGTGTCGATCTCTGCGCCAATATCCTTCGGCATCGAGCAGAACGGTTCTCGCCGCTTCATTTTCCCGTGACCGCTGTAGGTGGGGGGCTCCGACCACCTATCTTGACTTCGTATCAGAGACAGACTACTCAAGAATCAGGCACTTCGATCCAAGTGGCTGGCTGTTGTCCTTCCACCACACAAACCTGGCCTGGTCTGCAGTGTTCCGTCACTGGCGTCTTTCTCTCGTCAAAGCAGGGCCTTTCCCAACCAAAGTCCGTGTTTGTGGCGTATCGTAGAAGCATTGGCGGCCGGGTGCTTGCATACTCATGCACTCGGACTGGCGCCCGGAATGGATGGCAGTGGTCTTCAGGCTCAGGGCAGCGTCCATGGCCATACCATACTCGAAGCACAAAGACTACAAATGCCGCTTTGTTATGTTCTGAGGCTGATCTCTGCGTCCACTTCTACAGACACAACGACCTATGAGGTATACAATGGATTGAAAGCTTTTGATCGAGACTAGCCTCGGCGTATGCACCTTGTTTCCGGCGACCAGTCTGCGCTGCCGCTTTGCGGCCCGTGAGCTCAATCGGGAATGCATCTAGGAAGGACTCTCAGGAGCTTTGCTTGGCCCAGATGGCGAGAATCATGGAGGATTTGCAGCATAGCCCTGCACTTGCACGCGGCTTCCCGCTTCCAGCTGTTACCGTGGGCTCCGTTAACATTGCGGCTCTCCACCACTGCCAGTCATTGATGGCAGCTTGGCCATCCGATACACCGCTCATGCGATTGTGGAAACAATATCGACTATTCAAGAGATACTCTGAAGTTTATCTTCCCAATAAGACTGGGGCCTTTGAGCTCCCCATAATTTGCATGTCTTCTTCCCGTTGTCTCAGGCTCTGCACGACCTCAAGACTTTCTCCATTCAAAGTCCCTGCCCCCAGCCGGTGACCCCGAGTCTGCCATTATTTCTTCGAGACTTTCGGCAGACTGCCTGGTTAGGACTTAGCTCCTTTCCTTTTCTACTCCTCTCTCAGTTCTGTGCTACATGTTCTCATAGTCACCCCCTGGAGCCTATGTTTCTTACTTTTCAGTCTATTCCTGTACGATCCCAAGTCAGCCACCACCGCTTGAAATCGCAGCGTGGGTATATAGACAGCCAGATCCTGCACTCGCGCGGTTGTGTCTTGTCTGGAGTTGTTATCTCTAGCAACTCTTGCATTATTCAACACTGCACTTGTCGTTCGTGACACCATTTCGCCGAGCAATACCATCATCCGATCCGAGACTGACGAAAGTAACTCCTCTCGAACAACGTACTTGGAAGAAAGACGAAAAGGCAACCATACTTACTCGAGTTCTATGAGTGAGGCAAGGGTGAGACACGACCGTTGTTTTCGAATTCGGCGTTCCTTATCAACCCCTGGCATCGTTGCCAGCTCCATCACAAGCTCAGCAGAGAAGCATCGAGCTATTCATCACTTGAAGCTCGCTTGACTTGCTTCAGACGGTCTTCGAAGCTGGGCATCGTTAACCCGTTTATTGACACTCGTGGATAAAATCCTGCTCTTTGAGCTAGACCGACTTGTGCCATAAGGGGTCTCGTTGAAACTGGCGAACGGGTTGTCGTCTCCTTGTTTATACATGGAAAACGACGCCTGACGGTTATTGAGAAATACGATACCAATGATGGCAATAGGACATAGGAGCTCATCTTTTGATGAAGGCTACTGGCCTGCCAAGCTAGTTTCGACGCCTTCAGAGTTGAAGGAGCTTCATGCTTGTTTCCATACCCGCTTACTTCACCCTCAATATGGCTAGAAAGACAACTTGAAGCTGATACAGTCCTAGAGCTAGATTCAAGACAGGAACCGGAAAGGAGGAACCCAGTGCGTTTCTCCAGAGAGCGATAACCCGACATCAGAACAGACCTGCCATCAAGACTCGAGGTATGTGGATTAACACTTGGGCTAAACCATGGAGCAGATCGCACCGAACCCCCGTATTCTGATCACAGTGTTAACTATTGAGGCGTTAGTCAAGCGCATGATCCGTCCAACAACGCTGCTTGGAGTGTTGTTCACTTAAGACAACAGCCTTATTGTCGCTCGAGAAGTGCGCATGAATTCTCAAATTCCTAAGGTAAGATAACCTTATACTCGTCTGGGGGCAGCCAAGGGGCTCGCCTGAGTTCGGTCACTGGCGATGCTTGGTTGTTCCCATTGGGATAAAAACTTCTTGCAAAAACACTGGATGCAAAGGACTTCTATTTTTTATGGCTTGCTCTTTCTATGGTACGTGTAAAACTTTTCTTTGGCCCTTGGAAGCTAGCTCTGCTCCCTTTTGCTCTCTCTCTCTATATCATACCCGGGGGATGAATACATCTGCTGTTATTGTCATACGCAGCATAAGGCTGCAGATTCGCCGTCATTGCTTTCCACCAAGTCCTTGTGTTCTGAGGCGTTCATGGCCGTTGAGTGTCTATGATAGACAAGTGCTTCCTTGAGCAGCGCTAATGTCGAACTGGGCGACGAAGGGACCTAAGCAGGCGGTTTTCCTTCTGCAATAAATCGGCAGTGTCATGTCCTGTCGTGCTCTACACCTTGTGCTTTGTGTTTTGTGTACCAAGACCAACAAGCCGAAGATTTTGTCCATAGAAAGGTTTACGTCTGGGCTTCCGAGTTCCACCAGACATGCTTGTATGGTGTGTGGGTGTGAATGAGCCAGTGCTCATATCAAACATGGCAAATTGAGCAAACAACTTGCTCGTCTTTGATAAGCGCATGGGAATTTCACTTCATTACTTCTCTTTCAATTGACTAACATGAGTTTAAGATCTTGATCAAAACATCCGAGTTTACAGTGGCTTCTCGCCATGTACGCATCGCTGCTCGATTAATAACATGACTGAAGCGAAGACGCAAACAGTTCTTATACCTTCTCTTGAAGGCGATCAGGATTTGGCATCACCGTCAGAACCAAGGGCTAACATCAGGTCTTTTGAACAGGATTACGAATCTTCGACGCCCACCATGGGCTACATGGATATGGCGACGCACACTGGAGAGATGAGGTGAGTTTTATTTTTCTTATTGTCTACCTGCTTGTTCTGCGCTTCATCCTTAGCTGTGATGCGACCTTCGTGCATGGACGCTTCTCCCCTCTCCTGGTAAACGGCTCTTTCATTTTGCGTATTCCTACACCCACTTCTATGGCCTTCTTTTGTACAGGTTATGTCGAGTCATTAATGTTGCACTTGTTAATTTCCCATGAGCTTTATAACTCAATGGTGAGTGGTTCGGTTTTTGTTCGCAAAGTTGCGAGCTAGGAACTGGGGCTGTCCAAGGGGCCCAACCAGACTAAGTTATACCCATGTCGGCAGCGGCAATGGTTGAGTCTCAGTTCCGCTATAGATTGGATACCTTGATAATGGCTATCGCCTAAGGCAGGCGCCTCTACTATTTGCCTTATTTGTCTACCTTGGTTACCTATTTCACTTGTCATGTTCTTCAGCCGCTGTCATGGCGGGCCTCAACTTTGGTGGCGCTGTTGAGTCCTAAAGCCAATGGATAGCCGTTAGCAACTCACTTGCTGTTGTTGCGTTGCTTCCCCTCGTTGTCGCGTCTGTCGCTCGCTACAGAGCCCACCCCTGTCGCTTTCTTTTCTTTTTCCTATGTCTTGGTTCCGCCACTTGCAGTTCACTCGACACAGCCATCATCATTGTCTCTGTTATTCTCGGGCATCCCCACCGGATTCGTGAAACAGTCAACAGAGGGGGAGTTCTCATTCGCGATCCCCTCACACGCTACTTGAGCTATATTTTACTGCATTGTTTTCCCTTATCTATCTATGAGTGTAGACATATGTCAGGGTTTCATCACAACCTAGTCGGACTAATTGGTAGCGAGCGCAGCCTTGTCAGCCATTCATTCCCATGGTCAAGCATTCCAATCCCCATTCTTTAATTATTACGCAAGATCCCCAACCCCAGCCTCCCCCTCCCTGTGCTTTCACTTGTGTTTCCCTCGTCACTGTCTACGGAGCGAACCCCTGCCTCGCTCTCCATCTGTTGTAATTTCCAGGTCGTCCAGTGAGTGCATTCGGCTCACACGGGCTCTCGGTGCTTGTTGGCAGCCCAGCCCATGAACTCGGATCTCTCTCGGTGGCTTGGTCACAGCGCAATGGGTAGCTGTCCAGCAGAGCTGGCTTTGTTTGACATTGACGCCCGGGGTGTGGGTTTCGCTGCCTCGTCCGGAAACTAGTTCTAGTATCCCTCCAACCCTATCCCACCTGTTTACTGGCTGCTTTGTTGCTCTGTTCGAGTTTCCGCTTACTGCTACTCCTTGCCTACCCTCACTCTTCCTGTCGCTTTCACACGCCCACTGCATCTATTACCTACCTATCTTACGTTGACTGCACGCCGCCCCGTGCCAGCGCCCAGTGCCAGCGTCGGTGCCTGTCAGTGTTAGTGCCATTGCCAGTGCCGGTGCCGTGAGCAGCTGCATTGGCCGTCCTCGTAGCCTCTCGAAACTGTTCGGCTGGCTTTGTGGCACATCAACGGCCGACAGTATTACCTGACGTGCGCTTCAAGCTGTGACACGGGGGACATTGTATTTCCAGGGCATGGCAATACAGCATCTTTGTGGCCGCGTCCTCTGCCGTTGTCGCTGCCACTGCCACTTGCCATTGCCGTGCCGTTGCCGTTACCGTTACCTATCTACCTAACCTTATCGCTACTCTCTTCTGCTTCTGCTTCTCCTACTGCTGCTCTCTGGTCAGCCTGAGGCCGTTTTGCTGATGAGGCGCCAGATACCCCCAAGAGGCCAGTACTTCTTTGACGATAGAACCCTCCCAGCCCTCGTCGCTCTTAAACCTGTTCCATCCACCGGTTCTCAGCTCTGCTGCGCAATACCCCCAGGACGGAGGTGCCTTTTTCCAGTCTCAACCGACTGGTCATCATCTCTATCCCGGGATCGACGTCCGCTCTCGATTGGGCTCTAAGTATGTTGTCTTCTTCTTCTATTCATTCCTCAATTCCCTAGCTTCTTCTCATGCTCCTTTCGACCTTACCTTCCAAAGCCGAGGGTTTCGTCACAGTCGTACACCCTGTTCTCTCGAATGTTATATCCTCCTTGCCCGTTTTCCTAACTGTGCTTCGATCCTCCGGTTACCAGTCTCCCGTATACAAGCAAGCAAAAGTCAAAGACATGTGCTGGGCTGGGCTGGGCTGGATATGACACTAGCGAAAAAAGAAGCTCTATAGAGCAGTGCAGAGTAGAAACTGACTGCTGTCGGCAGCACCACATCTACGACGGGAATGGCACATCCCTATCCCCATTCACATCGTACCTCTGGTCTCCCGCACCCTGGTCCCCAGATCAGTGCTCGGGAACAGTACACGCCTGCCACGCCAGGGTTTAGGAGACCATCCGAACATTCTGTACGGTCGCCCTCCTTTGCCACACAGCCAAGAGGACGACATCCGTTGTCGCCAAATACAAGCCCTAACACAGCTTTCTCGGCCCCCAGCATGGGCTCCAGCGGTTATGGCAGCAGGCCCGCCCCGAACCACATTCCTCCCCTGCAGCCGGTCCATATGCTTGGAAGCCTTCAATACAATGACGGTGCAGGAACGCCTGTTAAAGTGGACATTCAAGGCATCATCGACAAAGGCTTCTTCCTATCAGAGAATGAATGGACATGTTACCGGAGGAACTACTTTTCATGCATCTGCTCTTTCTCTCTGAGTCCCCATATACCTAGTGTCTCTATTCAGTATACTGCGACTGGCTCAACTCAGCCTGTTCAGGTTTACGGATTCGCCATGTCTATTTCGGCAGTTGTTTCCGACAACGAGCAACATAATATCGAGCTGGTACAGCACACGCCAAAGAGAGACAAAGGTCCGATAATGAAGCCTGAAAGAGTTCGGCTTAGTATCAAGCCCCCTCAATCGAGCCATCATCATCACATGGGCATGTTCACAGACTCAGTCGTGCCCAACCGTCCAGTGTATCCCGACAATTTCAGCAGTCAGCCCAGTGGTCAACAACTACCCACAGAGCACACGTTCGAGCGCATTCAATTCAAGCAAGCAACGCAGAACAACGGAAAACGCAGAGCTGCTCAACAATACTACCAGCTGGTTGTTGAGCTCTGGGGTGACGTCGGTACGCAGAATGGCGGCGACCAATTTGTGAAGATAGCCACACGTAAGTCTGCCAAGATGATCGTCCGGGGGCGGTCGCCAGGACATTACCAGAACGACAGGCGCGGAAGCCAGAGCAGCGGACCGGGAGGATCTTCGGGCAACCTTGGGGGCTATACCGTCAGCGGCATGGCCGACTTCAGCACAAGCATGATGAGCGGGCCAAGTTATACCACCGGCGGTTTCGATGCCCGCAACAGCCTCTACGGCGTACGTCATCACGACATTCCACCCGAGTCGATGATGCCTCCGGAGGATTCAAAGGCCATAGGCACGACCAGAGAATATCAGTACTACCCAGGGCCGATGTATGAGGGCCATGGTGAGCGGATTGACCTGTTCAACCCCCGTACGGACCGCGATAACGTGGTGCCGCACATGACCACGGCGATGGACGTCAGTGGTAAGATCAAGCCCGACTACGACGGTACAGCTCTACCCAGCATCTTCCACCCGCCGGCCCAGATGAACGACCGTCCCCCAGGACCCTTCGAGGGCAAGCCAACATCAAGCGGCTACTATCCAATTCCCTCATCCGGAATCAACATGAGCATGACATAGCTTCAGGTCAATGTCGTAACGAAGTCACCTTCGAATGGAACAAGATCGAAACTAAGAATTCGAAACGAGCGAGCACACGAGTAAACAACAGGCAAGATTGGCGGCGCTCCATATTACATCAAGGCGTTTGGTCAGCAACCTCTGTTCAGTTCAGAGGATCTTTTGTGAGACAAAGAAACAGAATCACGGTACGAGCACGAGCATAGGGGCAGACAAAGATATGAGGGCGGCATTGACAAGGGCTTGGGGGTTGGGTCATAGTTGATCCAGAGTTTTCCTTTCCTTGAAAAGGAGAAGGCTCTGCGCGATAGGAACAGCCTTGGATGGGGTGCGGTGTGTTGAAAGGCGAGCAGGTGCAAATCATAACGACGTGTACGACATGGTGTTGGGAAGAATGTAAGAGCAGCGGCAACAGCAACAAAAAAAGAGGCGAGAGACAAGATGCGATTTTGATGGATCTTACTTGGGCGAACGGATCATGGTTTGGAAGAAAGGGGGGATACCCAGGCTGCATTTCTTCACTTCTTTTGGCACATTGTTCCCATCACTTTCATCCTTCTACTGAATGTAATTCGAGTCATTTTCTGTTCTCTTCTTATCCTTGGGCGCAACCAATTGCAACCTAGGGAGTTTGTCTTGTTTTTGGTATTGTTAATGGCTTTTCTGAAATTGTTGGGGAGGTCGATGGAAGCGACGAGCAGCAGAATGAAGGAGTGAACGAAGCATTGGAAGGGGAACTGGCGTTGGGAGACAAAGGAACAAATCATGAATACAAGGCTAATGAACGAGGCGCAATTACCACCATATCGAGTGATTGGTTCTGGGGGCAGTGTTGATATCGGATGGACATGGATATGCAGTTTACTAGGTGGATGCTGGTTCTGAGGCATGCAGGGTCTTGTGGTATGGCATGGATGGATGGTTTAAGCATCAAGGATGTGCATGTGCTTTTTGAATCATTGACTTTAATTTTGCATGGTCCAGAACGGACGGATTTCAGCCCGAGTTTTTTTGTCTTTTGGCGTGACTGTACCCTTGGCCGTGACGGGATGAGATGAGTGACGTCGGGGGTGTGGTGATGATTCGCAGGCATTCTTACAGCCGGGTCAATACGACAAGTGCAAATGGATCCTTGCTATATCAACTGGTCATGTGTACCTTGGTCGGGCGGTTGAGGCTGTTAGGTTGGATTAAGGTTGTTCTGGGCACGCTAAACACGTTTCCTCCCCACGGTAATGGGCCGGACCGTTGGCCCATTACAAACAAGAGGTGCGGTGCCTTGACGTTGCGTTGCGTTGCGACTTATTTTAGCTTTACGGGAGTGGAGGTTAAGTTGAAGCTTTCATTTCGCCGCGGCAGGCCGGAGAAAGAGCGGATGTACCGCGCCACAGCGTATCGCAACCAAAGGAGGGTTGGCGGGGATCGACGCTAGAGGTATTGTGAGGTTTGGATCGGAGAGTGGATCAGCTCGGAGAATTAATTAGGCATGACGAGAAACACATAGAATAAGATATTGCATATACAGATAAGCTAAAGAGATTAATTTGGTGGATTGGACAAGAGAAAAGTGACAGTTCTACGGCTTGTTGAGTGGTTGTTGGGTCAAATTACGCGGGTGAAAATCAAACTGGGTATGGGTGTACAGGACAGGGGATATCAAGCGATGAGTACTCACTTACACTGCAAGTGATTCTCGCATTCAGGTATGGGGTCAGACCACTTATTCCATGCCAAGAGTGAGAATCTACAAAGGTACTATACATAGAGTAAAAGGTACAAAGAGAGACGGCAGACGGGGACATGTGAGATCGATCAAGGTCTCACTGCTACGTCACTCAACAGGTGACAGATGATGAATATATGGGGAGGATTGATAGCCTTTTTACATCCATGATGGTCTAATATTGAACCGATGTATTCCGTCTACAGCATTGTCAGTATTATCGACAAGTAGCTACTACCTATGTATACACGTAGATATTCACATTGCTTCATCCAAGACATAGACCTCAGAAAGATACATACCTACCTACCTACTCAAGCAGGTAATTTACCCCTCACCTCCATGTCGCCGAGTACCCGGTCGACGCCTCTTTGCTTGACAACCTTTACTCTCCACCGAGGCGGGTAATTCTGCAAGCCTCTGTAACACAAGATATGCAGCGCGGCAACCAACAAAGGCCGAAGTGACGAAAGCGCGAGGTTCCTGCCCCTACCTTATTGAGAATACCTACCGACGGGTAGAGAAGGTTGATCGTATTTTGTATACTCGCCTTTTCGGCCTCGGCCTCGGCTTTGAGAGTTTGGCCTCTCTTTTCAGGCAAGGATTACTACCTGAGGCTTCAACGAGAAAGAGAAGGCGGGAACATGCAAGATTTTAGGAATATTATTTTCACATACAACAGGAACCTGCCAACATTACAAAAAAGATACGACAAGAGAGACTAACAAGACGAAGAAAAGAGGAGAGGAGGAGAAGACAAAACAAGACAAGACAAGATAAGCATTCACAAGCAAGGTACTGACTCTACCGTACTGTACATACACTAACATCAATGCCAAGAAATGTTGCCCAACCCTGAATTGAGGCTCATGCAGGCCCTCACCGGTGAAAGCTTGGCGCGTCCATACCTCGCATTCCCGCTCAAAAGAGGGCTCCACTCATGAGGCCTTCCTCGGCCGCCGGTTTGAAAAAATACCAGGGCGTGCAAAGTCAAGTCCAGGATGAAACTGGTCGAGGGTGGTGTGCCAGGTCACGGACAAAGACAATGCTCGACAGACGATTCTGATATCTGATAGGGTAAAGTGAGAGGGGAAAATGAGGCTGGTAAGAAAAGATATGGTGTGATTGATCAACACTGGATTCGTTTGAGATGTTGATATGATAGACACTGTCTAACAAATAGGTTTCTCTTCAGCCTAAGCCATTACGGCTTGTCTCTGCAATTAAACAAGAACCAGGTATCTTCGAGAGGTACTATACCCTCCAGATAGCATCCGCCATCTTGGCCACCATACCCATCTCAGCCGTGTCGTGCACCCTCACCACATCGGCCCCGCCCTGCACCGCCGCCGTTACCGTAGCCGCCGTGCCCCACGTCCGCTGCGCCGGCTCCGTCACCCCCGTGATCCGCCCGACAAAAGCTTTGCGGCTCGAGCCCACTAGCCACGGCAGACCCTCAAGCCCCGGCCAGTACCGCAGCTCCTCCAACCGTCGTAGGATCTCTAGGTTCTGCTCTCCCGTCTTGGCGAAGCCGATGCCCGGGTCTAGGATTATGCGCCACCGCCGGATACCCGCTTCCTCGGCGGCCGCTACACGCGCGAGGAGCTCTGATGCTATTGTCGGGATCAGACCTTCTGGATACGAGGTCAACTTTGTCATGGTCTGCGGTGTGCCGCGCATGTGCATCAGACAAATTGTCTTCTCGAGACGAGCGACGGTAGGGAGCATATCCGGGTCGAGGACGCCGGCGGAGACGTCGTTGATGATATCTGCGCCGTTGGCGATGGCCTGCTCGGCGACGGATGCGCGATACGTGTCGATGCTGATGGCCACGTCGCGAGCCTCTGGAAGTGAGCGGATGAGCTGGACGGCGGGCACAACACGAGATGTCTCTTCGTCCGCTGAAACTTCTGGTCGGCCAGGGGCAGTGGACTGGCCGCCGATATCAATAATGGACGTTCCGTTCTTAACCATGTTCATAATGGTCTGAGCAAGGTTGTCCCGATCGTGGAAACCTCCGTCTGAAAACGAGTCGGGTGTCAAGTTGAGAATGCCCATGACTTGTGTCTTGCGCTTTCCAACCTGAGGCGTCAAAGAGCCTGCTGTCGAAGAAAGCGGTGTCATAGAAGAGAAAGGCTCGCCAAGACGTAACTCATTTAGATTATCCTGGATGAGCTTCCATGGTTTTCTCGGATCCAATGATTTGGCTGGAATAAGTCTGCAACTCGCCGTTAGAATGCCTTGCTGTCATTTATCACGGTGACACATACTCGGCTAGGGGTCTTAGGACAAACTCGCGCTCCAAGATACCAATATGGGGAATCTTGAGACGCTCATGGTCAACCTTTTCGTCGCCATAGAGAAGGATGTCCAGATCAATATTACGGGGACCCTTGTCGATAACCTTCTTACGCCCCATCTCATTCTCAATGGCTTGGAGTTGATCGAGCAGGGCTATAGGCTCAAGTTCTGTCTCGACCTAGATGATTGGTCAGCAAGGAGCATCACGGAAGTTTTGATATACATACCTCACACGCGCCATTGACGAAGCGATTCTGATCGGTAACATACATGGGTTCTGTCTCCCAGAGGCTACTAGTCCTCTTGACTTTGATTCCCCGGTGGTCCATCTCATTGCATGCGCGCTCAATCTCAGCGACGCGGTCTCCCATATTGCTTCCGAGGGCAATATACGCCGTCATCTTGCGCGGTCCGCTACTTCCACAACCACCTCCGCTGGCGCACGCACACCCACAGGCTGTATTTTTAAGTCCAGGCATGGTGTTTCGCGCAAGAGAGCGAGGGCGCGCAGCCAGGGCAAAGGGCAGCTGGTGAGGCCGCGTTGACGTCAACGAGCATCGCGATGTAGTGGCGAAAGCCCGCCAGGAGATGGACGGAGCATTGTAGCCAGTGCTTTTGAGACTCCGAATGAGAGGGCGGGAAGAAAGAAGAGGTTGTCTCATGGCGAGTTCTGCTGCTGCTACATGGCGATCTGGGACATGGTGTTGAGTGTTCGGAGGCACTGGATAAGCTGCGAAAATTTGCGCTAACGAGACACTAGGTGTGGGTCTAGTAGCCTTAAGGGCGCTTTATGAAGCTAAAGTCGAAACAAGATTCGAGTTTCATCAGATTTTGTTATTAGAGTAAGCTGACTGGAGATGGTAGTGTATTGATTCGATTGACGTGAGTTTGAGCTGACTGGACGGGATTCATTCATTTTCATGTGGTCGTCATGATTCATGTCACGGGGTCTCGAGTCTGACTGACTAGTACCAAGCACATGTCAAAGACATTGAGTGAAAGACAACTTTCGGTGGCCAGACAAGGGTCCTAATCTTAGTCGGTAGGGGAATAAGAGGTAAATGTCGCATGGATAATGTCTCAATTCATCTATTAAACGGCAATCAATCACACTCAAGCTTAACCGAAATATTAGCCAAACTGTCTGCATTACCGTTTCAAATTGTTAGCCGCCTCTTGTCCCGAGGCTCCTTCCCCAGATTCACCCTGACGCTAATCCAGACGCGGAACGGCTCTCCACACTCTCCCGCCTCGGACTCCAGACCTCGGCATGTGGTCCCTCCTTCCTACCATCGCGAACCAACCTTTGGCCTCTGTCCTTGCAAACCCCCTCTCAATCTCAGCTGATCAAGACTCCCTGTAACCTTTTTATACCCCAGATTCTTTCTTACACGCGCTTTCTTTGTTCTTTATCAATCCATCTTGCTTCATCTCCATCTCCGCCTCTTCAGTCGCGACACGATACCATCATCCAAACAGACAAACAGACAAACAGACATCATGGCCTCCCCACGTACGTCATCTCATCATTAGAACTTCTTCTGTTCGCGTCGCAACAATCGCTAACTTGTATTCTCTACAGAGAAGCTCCGAACTCCCATCACTGATCTGTTCAAGATCAAGCACCCCGTCCTCCTCGCGGGCATGAACGTTGCCGCCGGCCCCAAGCTCGCCGCTGCCGTGTCTAATGCTGGCGGTCTCGGTGTCATCGGAGGTGTCGGATACACTCCTGACATGCTGCGCGAGCAGATCGCAGAACTCAAGAGCTTCCTCGATGATAAGAACGCTCCCTTTGGCGTTGATCTGCTTCTTCCCCAGGTCGGCGGCAGTGCTCGCAAGACCAAGTATGTTACTTCTCCCCACATTCCGGGCCCTCGGTCTTGGACATCTCGCAATCACATGCACATCTTACAGGCGAAAAAAAAAAGTTGCTGACTCGTGACTTAACAGCTATGATTATACAAAGGGTAAGCTCAATGAGCTCGTCGACATCATCATCGAGGAGGGCGCCAAGCTCTTCGTCTCTGCCGTCGGTGTGCCCCCTAAGGCCGTCGTCGACAAGCTTCACGCCAACGGTATCGTCTATATGAACATGATCGGCCATGTTAAGCACGTCCAGAAGTGTATTGACCTCGGCGTTGATATCATCTGCGCCCAGGGCGGCGAGGGTGGTGGCCACACTGGCGACATCCCCACGACCGTCCTCATCCCCGCTGTCGTTGATATCTGCAAGAAGCACAAGTCCCCTATTACCGGTGGACCCGTCCAGGTCATTGCTGCCGGTGGTATTCACAACGGTCAGCTCCTTGCCGCTTCGCTCATGATGGGCGCCGGCGCCGTCTGGGTCGGAACCCGTTTCATCCTCACCGATGAGGCCGGCGCTCCCAAGGCTCACAAGGAAGCTGTCCGCACCTCAAACCACGATGACAACGTCCGCACTATCATCTGGACCGGCCGTCCCATGCGTGTCCGTAACAATGACTACATCAACGATTGGGAGACCAACCGTACTGCTGAGATGAAGGAACTCGCTGCCAAGGGTGTCATTCCCTACGAAGCTGATCTCGACAAGCTCGCCGAGAGCAACAATGATAACGATGAGGAGGAGGATATCTTGGACAAGTACCGTCCTTACCTCATGGGCAAGTGCGCCGCTGTTGTCAACGACCAAAAGCCGGCAAAGGCTGTCGTGGACGAATTTGTAGACGATGCTGTTGCCTGGTTGCAAAGGGGCAACAAGATGATTTCCAAGCTGTAACGAAACATATGAGATACCTTGTCCTTTATTTTGAGTATATTTTGAGTATATTTTGTAGACTATGAGCATTGTTTACTTAGGACGCACTGTTAATACAGCATGAATTCATTTGCACTCCCCGTCTCACTTCTTTCTTGTGCATGAGTAGTCGTGGTATGAAACAAATGAATCGTTCTTTTTCTTTCGTAAACTAGGAAAACATCAAATCTATTTCATACTAGAGTAACCAAAGCAGCCAACTTTGACATCGCATGTACGCCAGCTCCAAAAAGCATCCCGACCCCAGATTCATGCCAAACGCATGTTTTCTTATGCGCCGCGCCACATACTCGCTCGATGTTGACAATACAATCGAACCGGCGCATGCATATTCTGGTTTCTTCTCAACTGCTTGCTGCTTTTTCCCGTCAATTCGAGCGCCAGTCATGCTCCTATATTCCAGCTCATATAATGTGATAAATGCGCTCAGTTCCCAAGGTACGATCGAATAGCTCCCTGGAGCCGGGAGGACACCTCGCCGGCCATTTGCGTCAAGTTCTCGAGATCGTCACCAGCTGTGATGCCAAACTTGCGCACAAAGTCCTTGGCAGCTGACTCGAGGTCGCCGTACTCCTCCTCGGGCTCGTCCTCTGGCCGTCCAAAGTAGGCGTTTGAAGAGATGGAGGTCGCGCCCTCAAAGCCTTGGAGTCGGTTCTTGGCCTCAGCCTGGGAGTTGGGGTCGAAAGCGCCCTTGCCGAAGAACTCATCAGATGAGATACCCTTCTGGGTGCCAAACTTGTTGCGAGCATATCGTTCAGAGTCGTCTGTTCCTAAGTTAGTATCAATTTGTTGACTCTGATGTCTTTCAAAACTTACCAACAGCGGCGGCCTTGACAGGGCCAACGGAGCCGAATCCTCCAGCATTCTTCTTTGGCGCAGCGGCACCCTTGGGACCACCAATCTGTCCGAAACCCAATCGGCCCATACCCATACCCAATCGCTCGACTTCGGCATCTGACTTCTGGCGTGTATGCGACGAGGTACTAGCGCGGTTGGGGCTCACGGGAGTAGGGGAGATGATAGCGGCAGCAGATCCGGAAGCGTTCTTGGTCGCGGGATCCTCCTCGGCATCGGGGTCGTAACCAAGCTTCGCGATTCGGTCAGCCTCCTCCTTGGCCTTCCTCTCCGCCTCGTCAAAGTCGATCAAATCGGTAGTGACCTTCTTCGCGCCCAGCTTGGTGGTCTTCTTGGCGCCGAGGACATTGGCCTTTCGGGGGCCGGTGGCGGTAGACGACTTGCGGAGGGCGGCAGATGTAGTGATTCGGCTAGCGGCAGGCTTGTTCTCGCCAGTGGAGGTTCGGGAGAGAGGTGAGGCTGTACGAGCGATGTCCTTGCCGTTGCCTGAGTTCAAAAAGGGAGATGGCGTGCGGCCGACTACAGGTGGAGTACCGGTGCGGGAGACAGGAGGTGTAGGCCTCTTGATAGCGGGCTTGTCCCAAGATGAGAAGAAGTCGTCGTCAGGTTCACCGGCAGGGGTAGCAGAGCCGTCCTCGGCACCATCGTTGATCACAACCTCACCGGGGTAACTAGACACATGTCAGCTACGAGCAGGGGTTATTTGCGGCGCAGAAACGTACTCTTGAGCATCTCGCGCAGCGCGGCGCTTGAGTTCGTCCTTGTACTTTGTAGCGGCGTTGGATTGATACTTTGTCTTTGGGTCCTTGCTGTTGAGCGCAGCGGTACCGCCGTTCTGCTGGAAGAACTTGGTGGCAGACTCATTGCCACCAACCTTCATAACTCGCAGCTGGTCCCATTGCCACTCTATGCGAAGTCGTCAGTTCTGGTTGGCGATTTGGGGGGAGATGTTGAGGTTTACGTACGGTCGAGGTTCGTTGATCGCACGAATGAGATATGGACACCAAGGTTTCGGTGGTTGGAGGAGCAATCAAGGCAGAGGTAGATGCCAAAGGGAACGGAGGTCCATGTAGGGTTCTTTTGGCCGCAGTCGAAGCAGATCTGTCATGGAAGAGCGCAATTGTCAGCCTTCTCTGGCATTTTCGCATTACGTGTCATTGGGATAGGCCAAGTACCTTGTTCGCAGGCTTAGTCTTCAACTTCTCGAAGATCTTATGCGACTGCTGTTTAGTCGCGAGGGCGCTCATCTTGATTATTAGGCCGTGATCGGGCGGGACTTGATGGTTTGAAGAGAGGAAGTAACAAAGAGAAACTAGGCACCGCAGAAAATGGTATCTCCTATTAGCGACGTGTCAAGGAGAGGGCAGAATTGGTCAGGCTCGAAAAGGGATTAAGTTGGGTGTCGGGGACCTCAGAATTAAGGAGAACCGTCGTCAAGGGCAGTTGTCGATAAGGTGGCATATCGGTCAACGCTAGCCCTCATTGGGTCACCCCACCTCGAATTCTGCCCCAGGCGGTGGAGCCGCAACTGCTGAGCCTAGAGCTACTGATCTAGAGCTTCAAGGTCTACGCCGATAACTTGTACAATATAACCAATTAGACCATCGCAAAATCAGGACAATTGTCCTAGTACGATGGCTATTGTCGAATCGCCAGGATGAATCCGACGACAAATCTCATTGCGACCCGATCCAGCGCCTTCCGAAGCGTCCCATCAACACTACGACCTTTTCTTGCCTCGCGATACTATGCGACTCAGCAAGGTTTAGGAACAACAGCACAGGGTCCTAAGCGAAGAGCAGTGACGCCTTTCAACGATACTGGATATGTACCATGGACAGAGCTCTCAGCGGCAGAGAAGGCGGCTCGAGCCACTCAACAGAGTTTCAACTTTGGCATGATCCTCGTCGGTCTCGTGCTCACTGTAAGTAACTTTGCGCATCAAAACGTTTAATGGATGGCATCTAACTTTATTATAGGGCGGTGTGGGATACTTCCTATGGACCGACGTCTTTTCTCCCGACAGCAAAATATCCAACTTCAACCGCGCAGTCGACAAGATCAAAAGCGACCCTCGTATCCTCGAAGTCATGGGCGATGCCAAGAAGATTACGGCGCATGGAGACGAGACATTCAACAAGTGGAGGCGGGCACGTCCTGTTGCGTATGTGCGATTCTCACGTTATAGACATGTCGAAATGCTGACGGACTTAGCTCCTCGGAAACAACAGACTCTCGTGGAGACCAGCACATAATGATGCATTTCTATGTACGTCTAATCGATGAGCTTAGACACTATTGCGACTAACAAGTTTAGGTCGATGGGCCCAAGAACAACGGTATCGCCCGACTACACATGGTGAAGTATCGCGGACACAGCGACTTCGAGTACAAGTACCTATTTGTAGACGTCAGGGGTCACGAAAGAATCTACCTCGAGCATGAGGACTCATCGTCCAAGGCGGACAAGAAATTCAGCCTTTTCGGAGTGAAATGGAGTTGAGTGTCGGGCTCTGATAACTCTTGAAAGATGATTTCGAGGAAAAAAGAGAGAGAAAACGGACCTCTTTCTCTATCGGACGACACAGCCATAGATATGGTGTGAAGAGCAGGAATGGTTTCCTTGTATTATATTATGACAGTCGTGTTTTGGCCGACTACCATTTGTATCTGTACGGTCACTTCGGGTTTCAGGTGCTGTTGTCTACACCTTGCGCGGAGAACTTGATGGGTAAATCCATGTATTATCTATATGCACGTCTCATGGGCAAGTCCCCAACATAGCAAGCATATGGCTTGCTGGCAGATAAATCAATTCAAAAGCCATGTCTTTGCAACGAGATCTCTATCGATGTATCAGCCCTTTCGTAAACAAGCCTGTTTTCTGTTCTACGAACCCCTAAGACATCTACGTCTTACTCACTCCAGTCCTGCCATTTATATCAAGATACCACTGTTACAATGTGGCTTTTCGAGTCTTTCATGACCTTGTAATGTGTCGTTCCAAGCCAATGATAATGAGCTATCGCCAGAAAGGTGTAGTTAAGTTATTCTTCAAGCTCCGCCCGATCACTGATAGCTCGCTCACAAAGATCAAGCAGGCACTCACCCTTGTCACTCCTTACGACCTTTAAAATTGTTGCTGGTCCTGTAATTCTCATATGGGGTCGGTATACTGAGAGGGAGGCCAAGTACACGCTATCGATTGCCCGCCCTGTTCGAGTTCCAGATCTTCCTGAACCACCATTGACCCCTGATTCAGGGAGACCTCTAGTAGAGCTTATGCCAGCAGCATCATCATCGCTTTGCTTGATCATCTTGTTATAAGCAAAGTACATACCACATACTCGGACGTATATTGACAGACTCGGCAGTTGTTCGCTGTTTCCCAAGCTCCTCGGCCTCGTGTGTCAACATTGTGGTATCAATGCGAGTCACTTGTTACTCACACGGTCAGTAACCTTAACATAATCTTGACATTCCCTATCACTCTGAAGAATGTTCGTCCCTCTTATTCAAGGTAACATGAAATAGTCGTGGGAGTCAGTCCCTGTAACATGATATGCGCAATGACAGGCAAAGGCCCAAGTCTTCGAGATAATCGGGTATCGTGAAAAAATACCATGAGCGCAGCCTCCATAGATTTTCTTTTTCAATAAAAGATTAATAGCATGAGATCCCGATGGTATTAGGCCCCATGTGAGGAAAGGTGACAGCCGTGGGCTCGCCCATTCTCATCTATCAGATAGGCACCACACTGTTTTCACCCATACTTCATAGTAAAGGCCCAAACCTAGACGTCGCGCAAGTCGATAAGAATTATGCATTATATATGCCGCTTTCCGTCTCTCCGCAATGAGATGTTGGGTGAACCTCTGTCGCTTCCAGCAAGCCTCGTCTCTTGGAGGTGAGAACATCGAGTTCTGTTTGTTACACGACGAAAACGATTCTCGATAAAACTTACAACTAAGGTCTAGGGTGACATGTAGTCAACAGTTCTTGAGTGTATAGTGGTGGTGTATGCCATGTTTGAGTGGTTGGATATGTGGTTGATGTAAGCCGTGGTCAAGGACAGAAGTGACCAGCGCTCACTTCAACGCCGATAACATATACCAAGTCAAAATGTGACAACCAGAACTAACTGCTGAGTATTTAACTTCATTATTATATCAGCTTTGCAAAGGGGGCTTCAAATGAGCAGCTGTGTTGACGTGTAGGGATTTCCTTCACCGGTCGAAACAAGAACAGGATCGGTCAACACCAACATCTACCTCTAAAGCATTATATCCAAGGTTACAAGAAGACTCAGGTTACCTCTATAAATGATGCTTGCTAGATATTTTCGTGCGCGTGAATATTATAAAGACATTTGCAAGCATATGCAACTTCTTATAGCATTTATTCGGCTCATCATAGTCATTCCTACCCATCAAGACCTACACAATATCAACAGAACCATGTCGAATGATACTTAAAGCTACGAAACAGCTTTGGTAACTCAGAAGCTGTTTAATACAAGCTTCTAGGACGATTCCCATGTCGACAAAGAGATTTGGGGGCATATAGCTGTCTTTACACCAGCCCAAGTCTCCCTAACAATACCAAGGCACTGCCAAACATGTGACTATGCAGGTGACAAGCCATTGCAAGGGGGTAACGGAGCCGCAGGCTTGAGCCTCATGAAGGGCTTTTGACGTCAAGAAAGTTCATGATTGAAAAGTTTATTATTAACCTTCAGTTTCCCCCATACCAAGTCTGCAGGAGCCTTGACAAACCAATGACACATATATTCAAGGTACAGTCATAAGCACCGGGTACTGAGCCGAGATTGATCTTTTGGCCGGTCCAAATGACCTCAGTCAACGGAATTTCCTCTTGGAGACAAGTTATGTGTGAGTGGTCCTCAGGTGAAGCCATCGTCATTCATCCAGGGTCTCTTTACATCCACACCGTAGCGCCCTTCATGATCGGCGGTTCCTGGGGAATAGGGCGTGTATTGAAATCTGGGGAAACAAATTATCAAAGACCGAGATCGGATCTGCGACCGTCGTACCTGTTTTGCCTCAGTCTGGAATGCCGTCATTAAGAATCTCGGTCTACACCCAGGGTTGAGTCGATGACACGCGTCCTTGTCCACCAAAGTAAAACCATAGCAAATTCATGCCGGTAGTTGCTATCCTCGGCCCAGCGGCTTTGGCGCTCTCTCCCCATAACTCCACGCCCCCCATGCCTGACGTTTTTTCTAGGCGCTTTGAGAAGAAGCTCTTGGCTCGACTTGTGGAGTCTCACTAGTCTGCTCTAAAGACTTTGTGCCAACACGATTTCTTCCGAGGTTATCACTCGGCTCGTCCGTCTTACTCCGAAGAAAGATTTTTTCATCTTTGAACCCTGGCAGTTGTTAAGTTCTGTCATGAAGACCCCTGTCGAAAACGTGCCTCTTCTTGACTGGTGACTTGTGTGTCGTGAGAGCTTTCATAGCTTGGACCCTGGGCCAAAGGATTAGCATGGCAGCTTTTAGCAAGCCCGGCTCAGTTAGTTTTGTCTTTAGCGCTTAGGAATTTGTCCGAAAGTGAGCGAAATAAACGGACTTATACCGAGTTGATTCCATATCATGGGGCAAGTCCAGGCAAAAGTTGTAGGGCTTCCGCATATCCGAATAGTGTTGTTGACTGTCATGTTGTTGCGGTAGCTAAAATATTACACGGCACTAACATTGAAGTTGATGTTATTGTGAGGCTCTCGAAACTCAAACGGATATAACATGCTCATGTCGGTTGTAGCTTGTGATGGCCGAACGTTCCGATCTTTGAGTGTGCAATGGCTTGCAGTAGACGATATGCTTGATGGTGTGCCAGCTGAAGCAAGCTTCCGGATAGGTAGAAAAGTGCCGGAACTTTGACGCCCGTCAACGATTCCATATTGCCCATTGAGAGGCCCTGATTGTCAATTTGTCAATACACATTTGAAACTGTTCGAATGTGAATTCGGAACTTGAATAGGCATCATCACATGCCAGACAACTCAATGACGGCTACTTAGCTTCTATTTGAAAGGTTGGAGGAGATAACCAACCATGCCTTCTCACATGTGATTATCTCGCATAGCCAGGATACATATGTACTGTAGTATCCATCATATTTTTGGTCCAGCCGGCAGGAAGTTACCGACTGACCACGATACCGGATTATCAGCTCGTTAAGGGATCGGTAAACTCGTCCTAGGCGTCCAAGTCAACGAAATAGTGCACATATCCTCGACGGCATACGTCGTTCTTTGCTGTGCGTTATCAATCTTTTGCGCCATGCTTTTGCAATCCTCACAATCCTCAGGGATGCAAACTCATGCCAACCACATATAGGCCAACCAAGATCCGAATCCGCTGATAAGCTCGGCAAAGGGCGGGTCGTTTAACTCGGAACCGCGTCTGAACAACTGCAGATAACTTACAAACAACTTACAATGTGCTCCATAGCCCATGAGAATCGCCAGTTGCCAGTTGAGGCCATTGGACTTATCAAGCGAGTTGCAGTGCTATGCCATCCATCTTTACGCCGAGTTTGCGCCAAAGACCAGTCAAAGGGTCCATCGTGTGTTATGTCTGGTTCCACTGCAGGATTGGCTGCAGCCTTCTGAACATCATCGTGTAGGCGTACTGTATGTACTACCCAGTTCCTCAAGCAACAGATATCAGGCTGTAGCTTATCCTCGCCTCCGGTCAACATTTAACAAGAGATTTTCTGGCGTAATTATTTCCGTAATAGGTTGTCCCGTCTGCCTGGTCATGAAGCCACGTTCCAGACCGAGACCAACCAAGGAAGGCCCATGGTGCAATTGTTGGTTCCTTTGTCGGGACGGGACGCAAGCATTCTTAATCAAGGAACGGTAGGCTGGGCATTCCAACATGATGGGCGATTTCCGAAGAGTGCACGGCGTAAATGTTTAGCCAGCGAACGGCATGCATTGGGTTAAAGCCGTTTTTTTTTTGTTCTTGATTGCACCAGCATCAATTGCTACTGCACCATGCAAGCAGCTGCCTTGAAATCTCGGGAGATGTTGTGCATTACAGTATCATCGCTAGCACAACCACCTCGTAAACACTCAATGTGTGTAGACTTGCTAACGCATAAAATCGGCGAATTTGGCTTGGAGGTCGCGGCGACGTAATGAACCTGGTATCTAGTGCTCATGGGCCATGGCATGGACTCAGGAAGCCCCCCATGTAACTGTTCACACCCCTCAGGGCATGACGAGACGGAGCGGCCCTGACCAGGGTTGCAACTTTGCAAGGAGCTCTTCCCCAAGTTGACCCATGCTCTTCTGACATATCGTGGGGCGTGGGCGTGGGGGAAAGCATCCACCATCAGATGCTTGGCTCTGGGCTGAAGCTGGAGGAGCAGCAGAAGCGCCCAGCGCCGCGCAAATGCTTGAAAAGTTTTTCAGTTGATTTCCTGTGAGGGCCCAGTCGTCATTCCTGGGTCCGCTTTGTGACATCTTTGATCCTTGACTGAAAAGGTGCCAGCTGAGCCGAAACTTCAGCGGGTTCTCGGTCTCGTCAGAGCAGCCTCAAAAGGCCTCATTTCCCTGGCCACTGAAGCTCCCTGGTCCACCCCGACGTGTCTCAGGGCGATAAAGACATGCCGAGCTTATCCGTTAGGGGGGTTCTAACGTCGACGAGTAAGGAGGTCTTCCACGAAGGAGCTCAAGTATCGCTTTGATGGTTAAACTAGCGCTAAGCGAGTGCTCGTTGTTTCTGCTATCAAGGTGCCTTGATCTGCAATCCTTGCGAGGTGGAATTTCGGGTACCATCCTCCTCGAACTTGTAGATGATTTCTTGATTTTTTGGCTTTTCTGGAAACGTTCTCGTGCTTTACAGTAAAGTAAATTCTGCGACTGCGGGTATCAGTCGATCGTCTGGGGTCTACGTAAATAGATCCACTGACGTACAGAGAGTCCAGGGACTGTACTCTGCAGATCGATTCAATGATCGAGAAAAGAATACTTAGAAGAATGCGAGTCAGAGTTAAACTTAGTGGTGGCAGGCATGAGAAATGAACATGTCGAAATCGAGGATCGACAAGGAGTAGTGATGCCTTCCTTCTCTGTCGACGTCAGTTCTTGCCAACTTAACCAACTAACATTGTCTAAGTGGGCGCATTAGGAAGGCGACAGGAAAGGTTCTCACTTTCCTGAAGAAGCTATCAATTACGATGTGATCGGCCTAAATCATATTTCCACTCGTCCCTCAGAGAACGATCGAGCTTGTTCTCCCTTCTCCGGCTTGCTTGCGCGTTCTCATTCTCTCATATTCCTCATCTCGATCCAAATGCAGGGAGGTTACAGGTAGAACAAACTTGACACGATAGACATGCCACGACAGCAAGCGCATAATTCTGTGATGCTTTTTATGGGCTTCTCCACGTGCGTAGATCTCTAGGAACGGTGCACAAAACACGGGAGACGATCCTGAAGCCATTCAGAAGCAACTCCACCCCCACATGATAGGTACATCTGGTCTTTGATAGCCAGTCAGTTGACGACAACTCTATCGCATAAGTTCCTTCAGGGAATACTAGGGGAGCAATGACGAGAATCCGTTCGGGAAACACTGTGCCAGGACGACTTAACTTAGCCTGAGTTCATGGGCAGTTTACAGATCGTTAGACTACGTACTCGTGACCGGCTATATTGACTTAACTAAGAAAGGATCGTGACCAGGCTATTTCAGAGTTGTTGAGATGGCAGATCCCAAGCAAGGCCGGCCCGGACAAAGATCTGCCGCTCAATAATTCGGACATCATGGAGCGATCCGGCGACCGGGACCTAGGATCACATTGTTCGATCCACGATGCCATCCTATCCAACTGCCCACATGCATCGTGCGCATGGCCCAGATGATCCCAGGTTCCCAGGGGTTAGCTCGCACCACCATCTCAATATTAGACCGTGGGACAAGTCAAACGAGCGAAGGGCAACTGGCAAACTACGGTATTGCTGGCCGTTCAACTAAGCATTTGCGAGACTCGATATGACACGCAGAGTCAGCGGCCCCTGAGTCAAGTTATGAGACTGATCTTCTCCCCTTGCCTTGATTTGGCTCCGTTTCCCCGGGGCCCCAGAAACTCGACAAGAAAGATAAGACACCATAGTCGCTTGATAACGGTAATCGCGATCGCAAGCGCCGGCGCGATAACGTGAAACCTAGAAGAAAAGCATGCCAAACGGATAGCTTTTTCTATTCCTAATGGAGGAGAAAGAATGATCGTCAAGAGACTTGACGTCGTCGACCTGAGGTTGGCATCGCCTATCGACCAGCCAAAAGCGCCCATTCCAACCCCAGCTTTTACTTGGTTTGGTCTGGTTTCCTGACCCCGCGAATACCACCCTCCAAAAGCAAAGCACAGCAGAGAAAAACAAGAGCTAGCACATACACCCGCATTTTGGGAATTTAGGGGGGGGAGCGCACACACCACCCACCCCCGGATTTCAACTGGCAATCCTCTATCTCCAGATATGGAAGTTTTGACAAAATGTGCCTTTCTTATCCTTACCCCAGCTTTCTTTTTGGTTCCCAGGGCTTCTCCTACACACCATTACACGCTTGCATCCGATTTCTGGCTCAGTTCTCATTCGTCCTGTTGTCTAGCGGTGAACGTACCGTAACTGTGCCGGAGCTGTGTTGCCGTGAGTCGACCGCCTTAATCAAACTGACTGTTACTTCCAAGTGCTTGTGCTTATCGCAGCCAGGGGCTGTTGAACCACTCAGCCCACGAAAGGAGGCCAGATTGAGAAAATCCTCCACTAGACAAAGAAAATCCTGTGTGTCTGTCTCTCCGTAGGTGTGGTACATGGCGTGTCGCCCGGTGCATACCCCTTCACCGACCCTCCCGGCCCGAGACAATTGGGCCATCAAGAGCTTCACATGTTGATGTTGTATTCAACTTCTCAACAATTACACGGGGATTACCGTGAACATGGGGATGCCTCACTCAGATCATCTTAAACTTGGTCAGAGACAGTTTCGTCTCGCCCTGTACGTCGGCCACAGTAGGCGCCCAGAAAGTATTGTGCGTCCAATAACACTTCGTCCCCTTGCCGTACCGAAATCAAAATAGCTGCACCCCTGAACTCGGCCGGGCTGAGCAAAGACAGAGAGTCTTGGTACCCGTATCTGGAGGACACGCGTATCCGTCCTACCTTTTCGAGACAGCCTTAGGGCCGCTTATCATGGAAACAGAACCACTATCCCCATAGGGAGTACATATCAGGGGAAACAGGTAGGCCGCCGGCAAAACTTGGAAGCTTCAAGGGCTGACGTGATGCGATGGATGGATGCAAATTTGAGGCGTGCCACTCAGAGCGCTCCAAGCTTCGTAGTTGCTTGTTTGTATTGCGAATCGTTCGTTCAGCCGTCTGCGTCTCTCTGTTTCATCACTTTGCTTTTTTGTGTCACCACAAACACACACCCCACGGGGGAGGGTCAAAAGCCCCCATTCAGTCTCGGGAGATGTGATACGCCGCCTTATCGACGACAAGAGGATGGCTTGCAATCCCCAATTAGCGGCTTCAATCTTTCCGATAAACTCTCAGCCCAGCATCCTGCGCCCCGAAACTCAGGGACAACAGGGCGTCTTCTTTGGCGCGGCCGCGGCCGCTATCAAGTTGCAGGCCCACATGTTTGCGCCTTGCGCCCTACTTGGACAGCCGGAAGCTGGTATCATGAGCCGAAGCCCAAGAGATAAATAAGAAAGGTCAAAATTAGTGGGTGGGTAAATTATTGGTTAATAAGCGCAGTGCATGGTTGATAACGTGGGAGCGAAAAGAGACAACAGAGGCTTAGCAGTGTGTGTGTGTGTGTGTGTGTGTGTGCTGTTTACTGATCCTTCGAACTGGGCAATCACCTGCAGCATTTGCTTCTTTCCCATGTGATGACCACCACCATCTGAGCATTTCACCATCGGCGCGCTGACAAACAGGGGTTGGGTTGGTGTGGTGTGCTGAGTTTGGATGGTGGGGGAGGGAGGGCGGCAGATCAGATTGTGGCCGTTCCGTCAGCCCTCTTGATCGGGGAAGGAGCTGGTTGTCTTCATAACTTGATATGCACAGATTTTGATAATTTGGAAGAAAATAGTATGATATCAAGCTGGTTACCTGATCAGATCATTCAATATTCAACATTCTACTCTGTGTTATTTTCCCGGAGTAAAAGAACCAGGCTTACGTATGTGTATACCATCATGCTCATGAACCACTGTTGTCAAACTCCCCGTCATATGACGGCATCCTGAGATCTGTCTGATCTGGCTATCTAAAAAAGGGGTACTAACGAGGTAGTTTCCGGCCTTGGCTTGGCTGCCCCCCAAGTTCCAGGTCTAACTAAACCTTGGTCCAGCTTCTGTTTCTGTGTCTTCCCTCCGTGACAAAAAAGGCTGTTCCTCTTTTTTTCACAAGCCCTTCCAAGCTTGCGGTTCCGCTCTGGGGAGGGA